>CAUYON010147759.1:0-21330 GCA_963573935.1 Arctocebus calabarensis | reverse complement strand
AAGGAAGGAAGGAAGGAAGGAAGGAAGGAAGGAAGGAAGGAAAGGAAGGAAGGAAGGAAGGAAGGAAGGAAGGAAGGAAGGAAGGAAGGAAGGAAGGAAGGAAGGAAGGAAGGAAGGAAGAAAGAAAGGTAGGTTTCTCTCAGGGGAACTTGGTCATTTTCTCTTCTTCAGCTATCCTTTCTTGTTTCAGGACAGAGTTCTTTGTTCCTTCTTCTGGGCTCACATGAATTTGGGTCAGATTTCAGTTGTATCATATCACTGTATATTGCCATTATTTTCATATTAATCCCCTTCTAGACTGCTAGATCCTCAGGACAGTTTCAATGACAAAAGCAGTCTCATCTTTGATGTATCATAAATTTGTTGAAGGAAGGAATGGAGAGGACACTCTTTTGAAGTGCCATTTTGTTTGCCCGTAGTGAACTGGAGACAGTCGCTGCTTTACCCGCAAAGACTACATTTTATAAATCACTCAGTAAGGCATTTAATATGCAGCAGCAGAAGGAAAGGAAGCCCCAGAAATGATTATACAGGTGTTGTGATATTTGGGGATAAATTAGATTTGAAATTAAAATGTGTAAATCTCACTCCCGGCCCCACCCTTGACCAGCTGAGCTGCCTTTTGTAAGTGACTTCCTTTTTCTGAGCCATTTCCTCAGAGTATGAGGACAGACTACTAGAATGGATTCCAACTTGTGTAGATGGTTCTCTATCTCGGGGTGTTATTGCAAGGGGTTTGGTGATTCACCTAAAAAATCAGTGTCTGTATCCTTGTACGGTTTCATATATATGGAGATGAGATTATAACTGATAAAATATAAGATTCTCAGTACAGTCTTGAATTATTGTATCTATTTTGTTTTTTCTTTCTAATCAAGAGACAATAAAATTATCTGGTGCAGTGGGGTCCATAAAGTACTCTGACATTACAAGTAGCTCTTGTTCTTAAGAAAATTGGAAAACTCTTGGTTTTGACTTTGAAACCTGTGACTCTAACGCAGAGAGTAAGGACAGGGTGTTTAATCTCACCTAGAGACAGGAAGAGCTTTGCTAACCACAGTATTGGAAATATTCAGCAAAAACCAATGAGCATGTTCTCTAGTTTTCTAATTTACTTCTTTCTCCAAGAATATCTATGACATAAAAACAAGGTTCCATACTATGAGAAAAGTGTGAAGATAATTTAAAGAGGGTAGAGGCAATTGTTTCTCTTAATAAATACTGAGAAAACATTACTTGCTCTCACTTTTGGATAAAAGATCCTAATCTACTATCATCACTCAAAAATATTTTAGAAATTTTTTTCCCTTTAATAGAGGAGGCATATTTTGGGGACAATTAAAACTAATGAACAACAATCTTTAGGAGCCACTAAATAGTTTAAAAAAATTTGTCAATTTTGAGGGATAGTTGTTAAAGCCCAATTAAAGAACTCAATAATAACTGAATAGGAAGTGCCAATTCGTGGAACTAATGAACTAAAAAGAAATGCTTTAAAATTTTTCCAGTATTTCCTTTTGTATTTTTCTACCTACTGAAATAATACATATCCATTATAGAATTTGATAAAACAGAAAAGCTTAAAAGAATATATAAATTATTAATCCACATGCAGTATTTTATGATTTGGAAATTTAAAATTGTTTTGTATCATACTGTTTGATTACTTGATTACTCTTAAAATTTTTTATTATGTAATATTAAATATTAGGGTATAGGGATTATAGATAAGGTATATGTAAGTTATAAAAGATGATAAAATTTTAAATATTATAATCTTATAATAATGCTTTCTTACTGTAAGATTTTTTTAAATCACTTTTTGGCTAATTATATCCTTACAAGATTTACCCATTATTTATAGCTGTATTTTTAAAATGACACTGCTATATAATATTCCATTGTGCAAATGTACTATACTTTGATCTAGCCTCCTGTTGATGAACAGCTGGGTTATTTCAAGTTTCCTTTTTTACTATAGAAAGAATTTGCCATGAAAATTCTTTTTGTTTTTTAAGACAGAGTCTCATTCTGTGCCTCTGGATAGAGTGCCTTGGCATCCTAGCTCACAGCCGCCTCTTTTGGGCACCAGAGATCCTCTTGCCTCACCCTTTCCAGTAACTGGGCTTATAGGCACCCACTGCAATGCTGGGCTATTTTTCGTACAGATGGGGTCCTGTTCTTGCTCAGGCTAGTCTCGAACTCCTGAGCTCAAGGGATCCACCTGTCTTGGTTTTCCAGGGTGCTAGGATTACAGGCAGGAGCCACTGCACCTGGCTCTTCATTGGACATTTCTATTTCCTTCTCTGTGACATACCCCTTCAAGGATTTGTCCATTAGTCTGTTGTTCTGATTGATTTTTCTCAATTGTCTTGTTGCTGACATTATTGATTATTGGTAAAGGGAAATTTCTTTATTATTATTCTAACATTTATGGCTGCCATCTTAATTGACCAACCAGACGCTATTTCTAACCTTTTCCTCTGTTGCTGCCTCATAGTATTGAGTTTCAAAGTCAAATAATTCTTTTCCTAGACTCTCTAGCAAGTAGGTGTGGCCATGTTACACATTCCTGGGGCCATGGCATGGAAGCTTACTTGTCGGTGGATGTATGAGATAACTTTTGCCTTCCTGATAAAACTCTACAGATGCCACTGTCACAACCCTGTGCTATCCTTGGTATACCCTAACTCAGATGCAGATGCATTGCTGGGAGATACAACAGCCACACAACGGGCATGAGGGAAAGGCTAAGGAGGTTATGGAAATTCTGGCCTTGACAATTCTTATACTCATCCATCTCCAAACTTCTGGTGATGTGATTTTTAAAAATATCTGGTTTGCTTAAAGATCATAATCTAATTTGCTGTTAATTAGAGCAGAATACAGTCCTGACTGATATAGCATGTTATCCACTAAATCTTCCAAATAGAATCTCACATCAGTGGTGTCCAAAAGGTAGTGAAGAAACTCCATGAGTAATTGTATGAATTCAGAACACAAAATTTGTAACATGGCTATGTTTATCTGGCCATACTCCCTTTCCTTTAATCCTCATAAATAAGAGCCAAATGCATCTTATTAATTTTGCTTCATTGAATTGCCCCTTCACCATTTCCAAGAAGGTATGAAATTCTGTCCAACTTCATGGCCTTCAAGCATCCTATTTCTTTTGCCTGGATTACCTTTCCCGTAACTTTCATTTCCTTTCTAAATTAATCCCACTTGTTATTATCTTTTCATGAAGCAGATCACAATTCGTTTTCCCCACTAGATATTGAGTTCTAGCAGAGAGTGCTGTACATCAGTTTCATTCTTAATTTTATGCACAGTACAGCCTAGCACAGCACTTGGGAGACAGCAGGCACTCACACGTATTTTGATGGATGAACAGATGAACATACTGTGTGTTAACCAAGTGTCAAACAAAGCTGACCCTTAGTTTCTCTCTCACTTTCTAAGCCTTAGATTTCTTGCCTTTGGGATGAGATAACAATTCCTACTTCTCAATATGGTTTGAGAATTAAACGTGATCTCTGAGTATATAGCTTGGAATGTGGTTTGGGTCAGTTGGCTCTGATGAGGGAAATCTTCCATCCTGAATTAGCAATTTTTCTTCCCAACTTTGGTTCTTCAGACTTTAAAAGTAACACTTAGTGTAATTATTATTAGTGATAATTATTCTTTAATCTACATTTGTTGCACATTTGCTTGTGTGGCTTATAGGCTAAACACTTTATATATATTATTTATTTTTATTGAGGTAGGCTCTGTTGTTATCCCTCTTTTATAGGTGAGAAAACTGAGGCTCAACAAAGCAAAGAATGAGCCTCTTGGGGCACTCGGCCATGACTTGGTCGAGTAGCTATTTATTTGGAATGTGGTTTGGGTTAGTTGTCTCTGATGATGGTTGATCAGTAGCTATCTAACCAGAGAGTCTTCCTTTTCCTGGAAATGTTATCTGTACTTGCTTCATTTTGTTCTTTTCCTGAAAAAAAAAATGGCAAAGCAAAATAAAACATGCAGATACCAGATTTTTATTTTTATTTTTTTTAGAAAAACAACTTCCAAAGGAGTTGCTCTGAGGTTAGTACAGATTTTCATTCCAATCTTCTCTCCTGAGAGATCCAGACTCTGAAATGAAAACTGATGCTCAAGCTGGTGACCCTCAGGCAGGATCCTCAGCCTGAAAGCAATGATGGAGCCCGGCATTGGCAGGTACGTCTGAGGTCCAGACGGTAGATTCATACACGTTACAGAAATTTTGCTGTAAGAGTTGAAAGCGGAGGCATTTATTGTAAACAGAGTTCCTAGTTAAGAACCTTACATGTAGGAGGTTCTTCATAAATGCTCGTTGAAATGCATTCCGTGATCATGATACAGTGAGATTTTATTACAACATTTGTGTTCAATGTAGGTTATTCTGAATGCCACTCAATAGAGACATTGAGACTCTTCAGAATGTGTCCAAATCTACTGTGATGGCTTCTCCTTGTCACATGCTACTGCGCACATACTTCTAACCACACCAGAGGATCGTTTCCTGGACATACCCTCACGGACCCTCACCTTTGCTTGTGCTGTTCGTGCTTCCTAGAATTCCTGCACATCCACGCCCCCTTTAAAGAAACAGGCCAAATCATTTTGCATTTCTGTATTAAATTGACTTTTTCATTTACCCCACCCCAGCCAAGAAATATTCACACCCATGAGCTTCCAAATCTTCTAGATATAATGATGGCAGCATTTTCATTTTGTGGCTTACTGTGGCTGGTAGATAAAGTACAGACTTTAGAGTTGAAAATATCTGGGCATAAATTTCAACTCTGCCACAGAAAAGTCACACATTCTGGTGCAATTTATCTAAACATGAGTTTTAATTTTCATTTTTAAAATTGAGCATGTCATTACTCACCTGTTAGGGCTGCTGTGGGGATTAAGGAAGGGAACATGCAAAGTACCCATCACAGCGTCTGGCACACAGTCAGTCAGCAGCTGCCTCGTGTCTGCATTCAGGTCCTCAGCTCAAATATTACCTCCTAAGAATGGTCCCTATTTAATATCCCACCTCTCCTTGACACTCTCTTCTTTATTCTCCGGACCTAGGTGTTACAAATTCCAACTCTACCACGTGTTAGCTTGTATAAGTTTGGGCAATTTACTTGACTCTCTTGCCTGACTTTCCCTATATGTTAAAAAAAAACAGGCTAAACAGTAATAATTAACTCACAGGCATATTATAGCCATCACAGAAACCTTAGAGCAGCACCAGGCAGAGAATAAATCTGCTGCTGCTGTGAGGTTGGCTCCTCCATCCCCAGGGTCTGCATTAGTGTCTGACTCACGTAGGCATCTCTTCACATGTGCTGAATGGATGGATGTGTACAGTGTGCACTCCTGCCTGGAGTACCCGGCTCTCCCTAGAGTGTGACCTCTCTAAGGGCAGGAGAAGGGCATAATTATTATGTGGCCAGCACAGCTTCTGGCACCAGGCAGCACTCAGTCAGTTTTGTAGAAAGGAAGAGAAATTTTTCAGGGATGTGTTCCTGCTGTGTGATCCCTAGAAATGAGCTCATTAGCATCAGCTGGCAGAACACTCAGTGACCTGCCCACCACCCACCACTCAGTAGCCTCTTGCCACCATTTACTCAAGTTCACTTAGCAGAGGATGACCCAGGGACAGAAAGTTACTTCCTCTCTGGCATGACAAAGACCCAGACCATTGTGTTTCCTGACTGGGTACAAGATTTACCTTGTTCTGCTGGCAGACTCACTAGCTGATGCCCTGTTTGGCTGGTAATGAGAGGACTCTTTTTCTCTTTTGTGGGTCTAATTCCCTGAATCAACATTTGTTCCCATCTTCCTCTGTTTACAGACAGAGACTGCTAAGCTGACATGATACACCTATCTCTAAAGTAAGAGGACAGGGCCATGATGAGGGGTCTGGGCAAAGAGCAGGAGGGGCCCATCCTGATGGTGTCTCAGCAGATCAGTGACTTTGCCTTTTAGTGACACTAGCCACTTCAGGGGTGATTTATTTAACCTCTTTGCAAGCTTCCAGAAAGAGGGGGTGAGGGATGAGTGGGGGACATATCCAATTAAAATTCAGCCCCACCCACAAAGAGAAATAGGCCATGGCCAGCTCACAGAGAGGCATTGACAAAAAGAGGCCCTGGCACCAGGAGCCCACATTGCTTGAATGTTCTTTTCTTCCAAAACAAGAAACTCCCCCAACCATTGAGTTGTATTGTCCATGTCTGGGTTTATAAATTGTGTGGTCCTCTCCTATAGTGCCCACAGCACAATCACTTTGGCTGGCTTTCCATCCTCCCCCTTCATCTCAACAGGACACAGACGATTCTTGTCCGTTCCCATCACTGAGTTTTCTTCCTATTGCCAGATGCAGGGTCTGCATGTAGCCTGCAGGCAGGTTCTAAGTCTGCTGTAGACAGATGCCATCTAATAACACATTCACTCTTTATGCCAGCAGAAGAGTCTTTCCCCATGTCCTCTTCCGCTGATCACTTTTTAGGTCAGAGGAGGAGAGACAGAGGGAGGGAGAGGGAGAGAGACCCAGGAAGCCAAAAGAGTATGAGATTTGAAAATCTGAACTTTTTAAGCCACATGTGATGAGAGGCCACTTGATAGAATGTCAGACCCTACTTTGCTTGTGTATCCTTGAAAGTGGGCATGAAATCTGAAGCATAAGGATGTCAATCTAAAGCTTATAGCATAAGGGAATTTTCTTAACAGCTAGGAGTCATTAAAACTCACTCATTTCTCCCTTCTCTTAGATATAACATGTGGTACGTGATCTTTAATTTGGTTCTGCTCTTGTGTAACTGAACTCATAGCGGGCAGGTTTCTGTCTAAAATTGGTCAACTGAAGCCAGAATTGATTTTTTGGACAGGGTATAATTTGTTGGCCTTGACTTATATTAAGGTAACAGGACCTAGTTTTCCTTTCTGCAGCTGTAACATTAGGTCTCGTGGTGACCATCCTGTTGTTCTAATCACAGATGAGGAAGGGGACACCTGTGCTGCCCCGGGGGCAGCAAGTCCACGCTCACAGAGTGCTCTTCATTACAGACGGGCAGCAGGGCCTACAGTAGGCAAGCTGCGGTTCCAGAAAACCAAAATTTTCATGTAGTGGAGGGCCACAGATTTTGTAAACAAGGGAAGATTCGAATCCAGTTTGCTGATTCTGAAACTCTTCCCATAATTTTGGGGAGTACAAAAAAGATGCCATCTTAAAGGTCAATGCTAAAAACTGTCAGCATTGTTATGAGCTAGAGACTGAGAATGGGCAAAGTAGGAGTCAGAATAAGTCCCATTATTATCTAGTACAGAAATTTACTTGCTCTTGAGTTTTAATGCTTAGCAATTCTTTCATCATTGCTAACCCCAAACCACACAAGCTCAGATCTCCTGCTGTGACAGAAGGGGCAGACTGAAAATCACTAATTTGTAGGATTATTGTGATGTTGAAATAGATATTTACAGGCAGTGCATGAACTTCATGGACTTTTAAATTGTATATGAACTTTATGGCAACCCTGTATTAAATTATTAGCGCAATCTGACATGTAATGAATACTTAGACCATTAGTTCTAAACTGGTGGCAGTGTTGACCCCCAAAGGACATCTGTCAATATTTGATACATTATCACAACTAGGGGGGATAGGAGTAGATGCTACTAGCATCTAATGGTAGATGTCAGGGTAAATATCCTATAAGCCACAGGGACAGCCCTTTACAACAAGGAATTATCTATCTCCAAATGTCAACAGCACTATGGCTGAGAAACCCTGAATGTATAAATAGTAGTCATTATGTGTCAGGCATTTTCCTATACACATCTGATCTCTTTCAATTCTACAGGTTCCAAAATATG
Organism: Arctocebus calabarensis; assembly: GCA_963573935.1. NCBI lineage: Eukaryota > Metazoa > Chordata > Mammalia > Primates > Lorisidae > Arctocebus > Arctocebus calabarensis. The sequence continues at coordinate 13,434 of CAUYON010147759.1, read as the reverse complement.
AATGCTAAACTTTTAGGCCAACAATAAAAGCAAAATATTCTCATTAATAAAAAGCTTCCATATATGATTTCATTTACTTTTCAGAACAACCTATTTGTGAGAATGATTGATAGAGTCTTCTACAGTTAGAAAAACAAAGGCTCAGAGGCCTGGGGCTACCCAGCTGCCTGTGTGGCCCAGCACTGTCCTGGTTTCTCCGTGCTTGTGCACATCCACATGCTCCCGGTGTGTTTAGACAACATGGAAGCTCAGCGTTGGTACTTGGGGCAATCTGCTCATCTGTGAAATGGGATAAATCATGCTGATCTAGGGAGACAATTATTGTGAGGATGATGTGGAATGGTGCAGGCAGTAGGTGCTCCCCAGTCAGAGCTGAGCTCTATAAATGTCACCACTGTGTCTTGACCATTGGCAGTGAACAGTCCTCAATCTCCCCATTTCTAAGCCCCTCAAGGCCATACCAGGCCTGCCGTGCTGCTGTCAGGTCCCCCCTCCCTAGAAGCCTCTAGCTTCACCAAGCCCGACAATCCACAGCTGCTCTGCTCACTGAGTGACACCACCTGTCAGGCATCACCCTGTGCTGGTCAACAAGACTTTGCCATCAGTCCTGGCATCCAGTTCCCTGGGGCTGATACCTTGACAACTGTGTCACCTCTCTCTCATTACCTATCTGGAGGGTCACCTTTCTGACAGACAGCTTTGAAAATTCTTTATTAATTTTTTTTTAGTAGAAAAGACAGATTACTTTATAGTTCTGACATGCTCCACTTATTATGACATGAAGCAATGTTCTTGTTGCTTTTGCTTGGGGACATTTAACTGCTGACTTTGGTTCTCATGGTATGTCACTATAATGCATTAGTTATTAGGTCAGAACTTCCATGACCTTTACTTCATTCATTCATTCATTCTTTCACTCAGCTATACATTTGAATATCTACTGTGAACCTGTCAGTCTACTAGGCATTTAGCAGATTATAAAACAAGACAAAACAAAACAACACACCAAACCCAAAATATTGGCACTCAGCCCTTCCTCTGAGGACATTCCAGTCTAATAGGCAGTGCAAGAGTGTAAGAAAAGATAAAATTTTAAATGGCACATGAAACAAAAAATGTATATATTGTACCTAATCAAGTAAGCTTTGGCAGGAGAGAACCAGAATTGGTAGTGGGTCTGCCCAGCCGGATGTGTGGTTCTTTCCAGGTGGGACAGGAAGGGTGATGGCAGAGACTGAAGACTGGACTTGGTGGAACATATTGTGATCCTCGAGCAGGGGGCGGAAGCAAAACTGACCACACACACCTGAAACAAGCTGGGAGACTCCATTTTGGAAGAAGGCCTGGATACCAGATTTTTTGGGACTGAGTGAATTTGAATGATCTTGATATATATTTGATGGCTAGTATCTCGAAGGCAACACTAAACATTAAAAGGTATGAGCAGAGAGCTATAGAAAAGGCAGGCATCCCTTAGGAGAGGTGCTATTTGTTTTTATTAATTTATTTATTTACTTTTTTTTGTTTATTAAATCATAGTTGTGTACATTAATGCAATCATGGGGTATAATGTGCTGGTTTCATATACAATCTGAAATATTTTCATCAAACTGGTTAACATAGCCTTCATAGCATTTTCTTAGTTGTTGTGTTAAGACATTTATATTCTGCATTTAGTAAGGTTCACCTGTACCCTTCTAAGATGCACTGTAAGTGTGATCCCACCAATTACCTCCCCTCCATCCTTGCCCCTTTCCCCATATTCTTGAACTATAGAGAGGTGCTATTTGAACAGGGCATTAGGTGTCCTCAGAGAGGCTCATTATGTGGGAAGGGGAAGTGGGGTGTCTGAGCAGAGCACAGGTGAACAGGATGTGTTCTGAGAAGAATGAGGGTGTGGTTAGAACAGAGTGTGGGGAGGCCAGGCGGGAGGCAAAGCAGAAGGGCCCTTGGGGACCATCTCAATGCCCCGCTGTGGAGCTGGTCCCCTCCTGCAGTTCTGGCTGTGCTCGTGGTTGGTCTATGGAGAGCAGTGGCACGGCAGGACCTGCAGTGTAGCCACAGCTCTCTGAGGGTAGCCTGGGTTTGCAGGAGGATGAACTGAAAGCTCAGAGACACAAGGCAAAGAGACAGGTCAGGCCACTCCTGCAACCACCTTCAGGTTTCAGCTCTCAGGTTTCAGTCCAGTCTGAGAGCACAGCACTCCCTTCCAGAGGCAAAGAAAACCAATTCTTCCATTTAGAGGACCTGGCACGTATTTGCTAAAGGAAGCAAGCAAGCAAGAGCAAGGTAAAGGCCAAAGATCAATGAGTTTTTTATTTTTTTTCTTTTAAAAGGCAAAACTAAAACATGTTAAATATTTCCTCACTCAACAGAATATGAAGTGCACATATTTTGTGGAATAAATGTACAGGGACATCAGAAACAATGAAGTGTGGAATAGGGGTGAGGTTCTGCTAAAAGGAACACTGAAAGCGTGAGAGGCTTTCCTGATGGAAGCCTCCGCTGTCAGCCCAGAGCCGCTCTCACTCTCACTCACCTCCCACATGTGGAGTTAGTGGTTTGCCTCATCCTCTTTGAGGGACCCATAACTCCTATTTCCTGAGCACCTGCTATGCTTTATCGCATAGGGTGATCAGGGCACCACATATCTCATCCCAGTTAAGCGTCATCGCAACTGCAATGTAGGCTTTATCAGGCCTGGGGCTCAGAGACTTGAGGGATTGGCCCAAGGTCCCAGAGCAAGAGCAGAAATGAGATTTGAACCACAGTCTGCTCAGCTCTCAAGGCCTCTGCTGTACTCATCCCAGTATGATGTTTCCATCATTGTAGGATGAGCTAGAACTGCTAGCTGTTAATACCACCTCCCTTTCTGGACTCCAGTTCTGTGTCTTTAAAATACTGATGTGGACAGAAAAATGAAGATCTGGGGTGAGGACGGAAATGATAGGAGAAAGGAAAGGAGATAAAGTCTCTACTGCCAACTTTTGCTTTGGCCTTGTATAAATTTATCTTTTTGGGATCTGAGATAACTCTTTGATAAAATAAAATAGATGAACTAAATCATATGCAAAGTGTAGTGTGCCTTTATGTTCCCAGGAGTCTATGCTGTGAGCAGAACTTTTTTATGTAGTAGAAAGCAAGCTTGTGAAATGTAATGGTTTCAAACTAGTCTAAAAATAAAACAAGGAATCACTGAGCATTCAGTTTTAGAAGAGAATGAAAATGTTATAAACCTTGTAGAATTCCCAAATTTAGCAAATAAAACTACAGGGTCTTCAGTTAAATTGAAATCACAGAGAGCCAATGAATATTTCCTTAGTAGATGTTATATGCTATGAAATATTTGGTACATAGTTATACTAAAAATTAGTCATTGTTTATGCAAACTTGAAATTTAACTGGGCACCCTGACTATTCTCTGGCAACCCTAGAACACTGACAAAGTAAAAATAACAGCACTGCTGATTAAAGTCAGAGGTAAATGTGGAGCAAGGCGTAGGGGAGCTAGTTTGTTGTGTCTTAGATAGGAAAACCAATCAATTTTGTCTCAAATGAGAATAAAAGAAATGGCTTTTTAAGTTTAGTATTTATAATTATAAAATTAAACACTACTGGAACTGAACAAGAAAACAGGGTAAGAGCAATAAAAACTCCAGAAGGGTGGGAGGACAGGAGGAAGGTAATACAAATATCCCAAACTCATCATTTAAAGACAGGAGCCTCAAACATAGTCTGCAGTCAATGAGTTATGAAGTACATGTAAAAGCACAAAGAAATTATTTAGCATCATGATGGCAATTACCAAACAACTAACACCAAACAACTAAAAATGATTTGCTCTGGACAGTGGGGCTTCAAAAGTAGGTAAAGAGAATAAAACTTTTATTCTACCCTCATTAGATTTTTAAATTTTATGCCATGTATATAATTAGATTAAAAATAAAATTATATTAATCATTGGTACTGCCAACCATCATTCAACAAATTGTAAGATTTCTGCTCATGGGTATGTTCATGTTCTCAATCTCAGGCTTATTTTGTCTCTATCAACTTCATTTGGGTATAAAAATATTAATAATCATATTTGTAATATAAACTCAAAGAATATACAAACATTTGCTATTGGTTTGCTGTGTATGACAAAAATATTTCCATGTGTTCTAGTACAAGAAATCAAAAAACCTTCAGATAAATAGACATGGTTCATTTTATTTAAAACAAATATTTGAGAGGCATTCTCCTAACATGCCTTTAATCGTGAGTTGCTATGCCTTACCCTTAACACATACTTGCAAATGAAGTATGGTTTCATAAGCAGAAATTAAAGTACTATCCACAGCAATGTTTAGTTAATTTTCTCAGGGTTTGATTAATCCATCTTAGAAATATATGGATTTCACTGGACACTGCCATTCATTTGGAAGGGAGGCATGAGAGTCCAGAAAAAGTCAAGCCCTATGCAGTCACTTGATGCTGAGGCCTGATCTTGTGAATGTGTGTGTGTGAGTACAGGCATGTATGCACATCCATGTGAGGTTACTTGACTAATATATGGGTTGAACTATACAGAAGTCCTGATTCCAAGCTGAAGTCCCATTAGAAGGCTTAAGAACTATAAAGCCTTACAGCTGTAGTGATGAATGGTGCTTCCACCCAAACATTACTAATGTACCCAGTATCCCACAAACCCTGTCATCTTCCTTCAGACCCAACTTTATAGTTCTTGAACTCTGCTGCCCTCACCAGCTCATTGTAGTTCTTTGATATAAGCTTGATAATGTGTTAAAGTGCATGATATTTATAATGGGAGTAAAGGTCCTTGCCAAGCTTGCTGGATCTCCCAGGGTGGAGATCAATAGCTAAACCTCATGCCCAGGCCGTGCCGCCTGGAGACTTTGCAGGAGGACCCACAGCAACTACCCTTCTGTCCAGATTTTCCTCTGACTTTGTCCTGCCATGAAATGAAATCCTTCCTACATGGCCTGGCAAAAAGGTCATCTCTTCCAGAGGATCTTCTGTCTCTCCCAACAAATACTTCTCCCAGAAGTATCATCAAGGACTGATACTTCCCTCTGAGCAACTTCAACTACCACCACCATTTCCATCATTTATTGAGTACCTAGTAAGGGTTTATTAGGAGTTTTACAATTATCATCTTATTCTATTCTCACCACAGGTGGAGCATCATTATTCCTCATTTCAAAATAAGGAAAATAAGGCACAGAGGGGTTAAGTAACTAGATCAGAATCACAGAGCAAAGAAACCGCAAAACCCTCATTCAAACCCATTGTGAATCTTGTGCTGTAAACTAGTCCATGCAAGTGTTTCTCTGGGTGTTAGTAAGAATACCAAAGGAAAAATTATTAAAAATAGCAGAAATAGCTTCCAAAAAAGCATCGACACATTTTGTGTGTGGTCTAAGTTAGCTATTTAAAAATCTCAAGCCTAGAATCTCTTTCTGGGAGAAAGGAGGTCAGGCTTCTGCCTAGAAGTATCAAGGTGTACATAAACATGCCCTGAGCATGGTGTGTAAGCTCTACAGGAAGGCATGATGCTGGGATTGTGACCATGGGGACAGAGCAGAGGAAAGGTATGGCTGTCCACAGATCAGGAGGCCGTGAGGTTATCTAACCCTATCTAGCTCTGTGCAGCCCCACGCGGCCCTGCACACCCTGAGACTCTACACAGACCGCTGCCTTGCCCACACTGCCACAGACAGCAAACAAAGCTGATCAGAGACATGTGGGGTATCTGCTGCGATGGGGACCCCAGGGAGGTTGTGTTACCGAGAAGGGGTTTCAATTACAAAGAAGGCTTGAAAGCATGGAACAACTTCCGAAGTACTTGACAGGCATCATTTGTTCTATAGAGAAGCTGTCTCCTGAGGACCCCAGTTCAGATTTGCCAGGCCCCCGGGGTGGCCCAGGGGTAGTAGACGGCTGCTTCCTGGCAGGGCCAGAGGATGGCTCAAGATTCAGGCTCCACTGGGGGCGGGGACCCTCCTGCTTCTTCCGTGTTCAGTACTCCTTTTTTTCTGTGGCTGTGGAATTCCTGGTCCTTAGTTTAATTGCATTTTCTGACTCTACTTCTCTTTGTGTCATCCCTACCTCCATTTCTCCTTTTATTCCCTTGACACAAAATTTTCAATACTGCACCAAATACTGAAAACATAGAAGATGAAAATTGTTTCTCAAGGATCTGACATCACCACATGGGGGAGAAAAGATTTATCTAACTATTTGACAAGATAGACCCATGTTAAGTGCCATTTTTAAGGTGTTTATTCGTTCAGGAAAACATTTTTTTTAATCCTTCTAATTATCAGCAACTGTCATAGACATGGATAAAAGTCTATGGGAATTTAAAGAAAGGAGTAATTACTTCTGGTTTGTCCTTGGCAACAAAGAGGGCAGTGTTGGAGAGCAGGTGAAAAATAATGGGGAAACCATTTGTCAATCATCAATCGTTAGGCTATTATAAGAAAGACTACCATTTTAAGTCCTATTTTAGCTCATAAAATAGAAACTTCTGCAGATATTTTCCCTGAAAGATCAGGGCACCTTCTCTTCCTTCCCCTCCTGGGTGTTACGGCCATGCTCAGATCACACACATGTGCATTCACACCCAGAGCGCATCAGGTCTCCCATCTTTTTTCCCCCAGCGCTTTCTTCCTGCCCTTGGTTTCTCTGACCATCTCTCTTCTTTTTATCCTCTCTTTTCTCCTCAGTTTAGCTCAATGCTTTCTGGCAGCTTTAGCTTCTGCGAATAGCCTCAAGTAGCGTTCCACTCAAAATGCTTACTGACCTCAAAGTGCACTGCACTGGTAAGAGTGAAATACTTGGAGCAAGCTAAGTGTTTAATATTAGGCATGAGGTTATGTGAGTTATGATTCATGCATCTCACAGAGCATTATACAGCCTTCCTTTAATCAGGCTTTTGCTTTACTGTCACCAGTTGTGTTTTCCCTCCAATAGCACACTGGCCTCACCCTGCTCTGGGGTCCTTCACTGTCCTAACAACTCCGAAGGTCTTTTATCACTAGCTGCCTTCTGTTCTGCCTGTAAGCTCCAGGAGGGCAGGGCTTTGTCTTCACTAGTGGACGTGTGCACTGCATAACAAATGGCCTCCGCTCAGCAAATACTTTTCTTGACTGCATGGATGATTGCAGGTATTATAATTGTCTAAATGAATGCTATTTCATAGCATGGAATTTCTTTTTAAAGCATGTGAACTAGTAGAAAACATGATCTCAACTGCATAAAAATATGTTGTCAGACAAAAAGAATGAAAAGGATCTCAACTACATAAAAATATGTTGTCAGACAATAAGTATGAGATACTGTGCTTTCTCTGGATGGTGGTATTTTCTGTAGCATTATCTATATTGATCAGGATTTCCTCAGTCTTTCCCAATAAGCATATATGTTTTTTTAAAACAATTTGGACTGCTTTAAAAAAATGGTTAATGTTATTGGCTCAGGGTAAAGGTTTTATAGCTGGGACTATACAGCTTGAGGGGATGTGGAAGTGACAGAGAAATCAGTGCAGTGGTTGGGAAAATAATACAGAAGGAGCTGACTCATAGCCCTGACCGATAGTTGACAATTCCTTTGATTGCCAGTGATATGTTTAAAGTGAATGTTTTGATGGCATAAGTGAAAATGAAGAAGCAGAATCAACAGGCTCAAGATCGTTTTTGAGGGTGTTAAGGCTGAGACATAAAAGAAAGTGAGAATTTGGCAAAGCCTGTGTTTTGGTAGTGCCAAGATCCAAATGATCAAAAACTACTTCAAGATGGGGATGAGACCACAAAGAGAGGCCGCCCACTGGCCGTGCACACAGCATCTCTGCTTCCCAGCCCTGGGATGAGCTGAGGCGGAGGCTCTCTCCTCTGGCCACGCTGGTGGACAGAAGCTCTGTGGAGGGGCCTCTCTGCTGTTTCTAGTCTTTTCAGGTTGTCACTAGTCATTGTCTTCCCACAGACTCAGTTCTTTCCTTTTTCAAAGAAATCTTCATTTGCAGCAACATTTTCAAGCACATTATTTTGAACAAGTCTTGCTTCTGAGTTTCCCAGTTCCTAGACGGGACTGGACAGCCTGGAAAACAAACTTGGCTATGACCCTGGCCCCCTACCTTGCTCCTGAGGGATTATATCCTGATGAATTGGGACTTCCTGCTCCCTGACACCCTAGAGCCATCTAGAGTTTGGCCATGAGACAAACAGTTAAGTAGAACAACTACTCTGCTGGGTCCTCATCCTAATAATCACAATAGCTGTCATTTATTGATGGTGAGCTTTTGTTTCATTGTCTCATTTATTACTCATGATATATGTGGGGTTTCTGTTTTCAGCATAGCGAAGTAAACCCCTGTTCCATCCCACCCTTTTACAGATATCAACCATAAATTGTGGGCTAAATACAAAAATAAAACAATCATCTGGAGGTACTGGAAAATGACCAGAAAAACAGGCAGATTATGAGTAGAAATAAAGTCTAGAGGAAGGGAGCGACGTGGTGTGTGTTTTTCATTCTTACAACTTTTAAACTGAGGATAGGCCAAGTTGCAATTATGCAGAGTCAGTAAGACACAAAGCCCACAGTCTTCCCAGTCTCAAAAGCCAAGTGACAGAGTTCAAGCTAACCACAACCACTGAAAAGTGAGGAAGGAATCCTGGATGTGAGACAGAGTCAAATTCTGTTTATAAACTGTTTCCAAGTCTCTGGCTTACCTCTGTATGTGTGGGGCAGACTGAAAATAGCTTGCTTCTAAGGCTTAAAGTGCACACACACACACACACACACTGCCAGTGTGAAAGTCTGCAGTGTGAGTTTGACCAAGCATAATGGTTAGTTTCATAGTACATCCTGTTTAATCAAACATGAATGCAGAAATTGTTGATATTATGGTTAACATCTACCATAGGATGACTTTAAGTAAAAGATACTTGATAATGATGCTAGGGATCAGCAAATCAGTTGAAGGTCTTATGAGCAAAAACTGACATTTCCTTGAGAGGAAGGAATTTTGCTTCATGAATGAAATAACGAATCCTGCCTAGGTTTCTAGATTCCAGCCTGCCCTTGGCCCTATAGATTTCAGATGTAACAATCTAAAAATACATTTCTTAAAATAAATCTGTTTTATTTTATTTTATTTTTTTGTAGAGACAGCGTCTTACTTTATTGCCCTCGGTAGAGTGCCATAGTGTTACACAGCTCACAGCAAACTCCAGTTCCTGGGCTTAGGCAATTCTTTTGCCTCAGCCTCCCAAGTAGCTGGGGCTACAGGCACCCACCACAACGCCTGGCTATTTTTTTGTTGCAGTTTGGTCGGGGCCGAGTTTGAACCTGCCACCATTGGTATATGGGGCCAGCATCCTATTCACTGAGCCATAGTGGCCATAAATCTATTTTACTATAATATATCTCCTATGTGTATATCTTATATGTAATTCACTGATTCTCCAGGTTCTCTAGGGAATCCTGACTGATACCTAAATTAATTTCTTGCTAAAACCAAAAAATATAATATGCTTCAGGCCTACAAAAGATCTAGAGTTTCCATTTATTTACAATTTCTAGAATAAAGTCCAAAATTATTTCATTATCAAGAACCAGGAAATTGTGACCCAGTTGCAAGAGAAAAGATAATCAACTGACATTGACCCTAAGATCACTGAAGTGTGGGAATTAGCAGACAAGGATTGTGAAGCAGCCATTTTAACTATGCTCAAGAAGTATTAGAAAATATGCTTGTGGTGAATAAAAAGGCACAAAATCTCAGCAAAGAAAAAAAAATACCACCAAAGAGAACCAAATGCAAATTGTCAAACGGAAAAGTATAGTATTGAAATAAAAATTCACTGGGTGGGTTTTACAGCAGAGTGGAGATGATGAAAGAAAGAGTCAGGAGATATTATTCAAGCTGAAGAACAGAGAGCAAAAAAAAAAAAATTAAGAGGGGGAGGAGCCAAATGGTGGTCTGTAGCCAGCTTTTTGCAGAGGCTCCCATCCAGAAGGAGAGTTAAAGGACAGAAATTTAGCAAGAAAGCCAATCGTTTGGATCTGAGCCAAAAGAGAATGTCGAAGAACTCACATTAACCCTGCTGGGGTGACCTGTGACCCCAAGGATACAAACAAAAGGTACAGAACACATTGCCAAGCGGACGGGAGTCACCTCCCTCATGAGAATGGCTCACAGTATACTCCATACCTCCATACAAAAAAGCGAGCAGCGTTCAGATGTCCTCCCACTCTACCCCACAGAAGAAACCCTCTAAAAACCAGACCTCCTTCCCCTACTAGGGTGCCATATATTCTCTACCTGCAAGTTTGAACTCCTGGCACTCCCCTCCACTCTCACCCCGAGGTCTGGAGGTCTGTCCTCCATGGAGTCCAGATTCTTGGACATTTTCTCAAGGGTTGTGGATGGGGTGGGGTCGCTGATCTGTGCTGATTTTCTGGCTCAGAGTGATGAGAGGAACGTGAGCAGAGAGGAAGGCAAGCTGGAGAGGTGGTCCCTGGAGGCACAGAGCAGCAGCTGCAGCTGCAGGAACAATGGCAGTGGGGCTCCTGGGGGGTTTTGAGGAGATACTCCCAGTCTCTCTGGGCAGCCAGGGAAAGCCAGGTGGCTTCTCTGGTGGCAGCCACTGGCACAGCGGTCCTGCAGCAGAGGTGCAGGCCCCGAGAGTGAAGGGTATGCCTGAGGTGGTAGCGGCTGGGGCAGGGTGCAGGTGCTGAGAAAGCTGATTCCCAGGGTGGAGACTGCTTTACTCAGCTTCAGATGGACCTGGCTCTTAGGGGATGAAAGCTGAGACAAAGGGCTGGAACTCACAGACTGAGTCAGACCTATTTGAAGCCCAACATCTGATCCATGGGGGAAAAATTCTGTGAACTTGTTCTGTGCTATCAGCAATATCAATCAGGGACAGGGCTAGAAGTGAGGGAATTGCCTCAGCCCCTATCAAGTACCCAGGTTGTTAGGCCTCACCTCCCCTTGCCAAACAGTGACAGAGACTGACGGACTGGCTGAGGAGCCCCAGACACCCCTGTGACCCAGGCAGGTGCAAACCTCTGGAGCATCTACTCATTGGAAGGAACAGGATCACAGCTCTGAGGGGTTTCTAGAGACTGGTTGTGATAGAGGAGCAAGGTGGGGAAGGAGGCATTGACCTTCCCAGACTAATTTACTTGCTGGGGTGGGGGAGAATCCTTCTGAGCTCATAGAGCACCGGAGCGAGTTATACTACATCTGCCAGCAGACTCCTACTATCTAGTTGCCAGAGACTTTTCAACTCTTTTATTTGAGGCCGGTACTGGCTCAGACAATTGACTGGGACCTCTTCAACTGGGCCAACCACCCGAGGACTTTCCAAAATGGTACTCTGGGTGTGTGGTAGTGGGAAGGTTTGATTTTCCTTTTCCAATTGTTGCCTGTGGGGGGTGTGGTGACATAACTGCAGGTATTTCTCCATAGCTTGGACTCCAACACAGAGTAACTGATTATCTAGGGTAATTCAGAGACCAGGTGAAAATAAGATAGCCACTTAACCCCACCACACCAAGAAGGCCCCCAGTTTTGCAGGCAGTGGCACTGTATGGGTTCTTGCCAAAACTCTAGGGGAAAAGGTACAGACACCAGTCCCAGCTTTCAGGCAAAGAACTGGTCAATCACTACTCCTAGAACCCCCAACTCAACTTATCCTTATCTACTCATCCAGCCAACGGTGCAAAATAATCATGGGGTGGAATCAACAGAAAAGCTCTGGAAACATGAATAACTAGAGTAGATCAACCCCCCCCACAAGGAACAATTTGGTGGACACAAATGATCATCCTATGCATAAACAGATGGCTGAAATGTCCGAAATTGAATTCAGAATTTGGATTGCAAGCAAGATCAATAAAATAGAGAAAAAGCTGGAATTAGAAATTTTGGAGGCATTTCGAAAATTGTCTCAAGAAGTCAAGGAATTGAAAGACCAAATGATCAAAGATTTTGACACACTGAGACAAGAAGTTGCAGCCCTTAAAGATCTGAGAAACACAGTAGAATCCCTCAGTAACAGAATGAAGCAAGCAGAAGAGAGGATTTCTGACTTCGAAGACAAGGCTTTTGAACGCTCCCAAACCTACAAAGAGGAAGGGAAATGGAAGGCAAAAACGGATTATTCTCTTGGACAGCTCTGAGATAACTCGAAGAAAACCAATATTTGCCTTATAGGGATACATGAAAATGATGAAGTGGTGTCACAAGGCACAGAGTCTCTTCTTTATGAGATTATGAAAGATAACTTCCCAGACATGCCAAGAGATTCTGAAATTCAGATAGCAGACAGTTTCAGAACCCCAGTATGACTCAACCCAAATAAGACATCAGGCACATCATATTTAAGTTCACTGAAGTTAATATGACAGAGAAATTTCTGAAAGCAACCAGATGCAAGAAGTCCATTACCTACAAGGGGAAGAATATTAGAATAACTGCAGATATCTCTGATTAAACATTTCAAGCTAGAGGAGAATGGTCATCGACTTTTAATCTCCTAAAACAAACTAACCTTCAACCCAGGATCTTGCATCCAGCTAAACTGAGTTTCCTTTATGATGGAGAAATTAAACAATTTAATGACATCCACATGTTGAAGAAACTTGCTATAACTAAACCAGTCTCCAGGATATTCTCAGGCCTATCCTCCATAATGACCAGCATAATGCTCCACCATAAAAGTTTTCTCACCAAGAAACTTCTTATCAAATGCCAACTTCCACAGTGACGAAAAGTGGATGAAAGTCCACTAGATTTTCTAAAGATTTATCAATATTTTCAATTAATGTGAATGGCTTAAATTGTCCTCTAAAGAGGCATAAGTTGGCTGACTGAATACAAAAACTCAGGCTAGATATCTACTGCATACAAGAATCTCAGCTTACCTTAAAAGATAAATATAGACTCAAGGTGAAGGGATTGTCATCTATATTCCAGGCAAATGGAAAACAGAAAAAAGCAGGTGTTGCAATCTTATTCGCAGATACAATAGGCTTTCAACCAACCAAAATAAGGAAGGAAAGGATGGTCATTTCATATTTGCTAAAGGTAATACTCAATGTGATGAGATTTCAGTTATTAATATTTAGGCACCCAACCAGAATGCATTTTAATTTATAAGAAAAACTCTAATAGACATGAGTAACTTGATTTCCTCCAGCTCCATAGTAGAGATTTTAATACTCCTTTAGCAGTTGTTGAATAGATCCTCCAATAAGAAGCTAAGTAAAGAAATTTTAGATTTAAACTTAACCATTCAACATCTGGATTTAACAGACATCTACAGAACATTTCATCCTAATAAAATTGAATACACATTATTTTCATCAGCCCATGGAACATACTCCAAAATTGATCACATCTTAGGTCACAAGTCTAAC
>CAUYON010147753.1:0-11664 GCA_963573935.1 Arctocebus calabarensis | reverse complement strand
TCAACCAAGTGCCAAGTCCAAAAGAAACCCAAACGGCTTACAGGCAAGGCCCTTCCAGCCTGCAGTCCCACTGCTGCCCCACCCACAGCCACCGACAGGATCAGACCGAATGAACAGACGCAACCACTTGCCCAATCTCCGCAGCTTTAGCCTTCCTCAGTGTGTCCAGAAGCCTCACGCTGTCTCCCTGTGTCCCCAAAGGGAAGTTTCTGGGCAGATCCCACCTGGCAGAGTTGCCTGAAGTCCTCTCTCCCCAGTCTCACTGTGCCCAGCCGCAAGGAAGCTGTTACTTGTCTGCCATCTTGCTCCGCCCCCCCTCCTCAATTTTTTGGAATAATTTCTGCAGGATGGGAATAAGCTCTTGATAGAATTCTGGTGAAGCCATCTGGTCCAGGGCATTTTTTGGTTTGAAAATTTTGTATTGTTTCTGCAAACTCAGTGCTTGAAATTGGTCTGTTCAAGAGCTCTATTTCTTCCTGGCTAAGTCTAGGGAGAGGGTGTGATTCTAAATATTGATCCATTTCCTTCACATTGTCAAATTTCTGGGTGTAGAGTTTCTGGTAGTATTCAGAGATGATCTCTTGTATCTCTGTGGCATCAGTTGTAATTTCCCCTTTATCATTTATGATTGAGGTTACTAGAGATTTTACTTTTCTATTTCTAGTTAGTCTGGCCAAAGGTTTATCTATTATTTATTTTTTCAAAAAACCAACTCCTTGTTTCATTAATTTTCTGAATGATTCTTTTGTTTTCAATTTAATTGATCTCTTATTTAATTTTTGATATTTCTTTTCTTCTGAGTTTAGGTTTAGATTGCCCTTTTTCCAATTCCATAAGCTTGCTTGTGAGTTTGTTTATGTGCTCTCTTTGTGTTTTTCGAATGTAGGCGTCTAAAGTGATAAATTTTCCTCTCAACTGCTTTTGCAGTATCCCACAGGTTTTGGTAGCTTGTGTCTTCATTGTTGTTATGCTCAAGGAAGTTAATGATTGCCTGTTTTATTTCTTCCTGCACCCAAGTGTCATTCAACAGAAGGTTGTTTAATTTCCATGCTTTTTTGTGGGATTGAACGTTTTTGTTGCAGTTGTGTTCCACCTTTAGTGCCTTGCGGTCTGAGAAAATACAAGGTAAAATTTCAGTTCTTTTGATTCTGTTGAGTTGTGTTTTGTGTCCTAGGATATGATCAATTTTGGAGAATGTTCCATGGGCCAATGATAAGAATGTATATTCTGTATCTGTGGGATGGAGTGTTTTATATGTGTCTATCAAGCACAGTTGTTCTATGGTCTCATTTAAGTCCCTTGTATCCTTGTTTAATTTCTGTTTAGAGGATCTGTCCAGCTCTGTAAGAGGAGTGTTAAAGTTCCCTATTATTATGGAATTATAGGATATCACATTGCTCAGACTGAGTAAGGTCTGTTTTAGGAATCTAGGAGCATTTAAATTGGGTGGATAAATATTTAGAATTGAAACATCTTCTTGTTGTATTTTTCCCTTGACCAATATAAAGTGACCATCTTTGTCTTTTTTGACTTTAGCTGCTTAAATCCACATGTATCTGAAAATAAGATTGTAACTCCTCTTTTCTTCTGAATTCCGTTTGCCTGAAAAATTGTCTTCCAACCCTTAACTCGGTGTTTTAATTTGTCTTTTGAAGCTAGATGTGTTTCCTGCAGATAGCAAATGGATGGCTTGTGTTTTTTAATCCAGTCAGCCAATCTATGCCTCTTCAGTGGGGAATTCAAGCCATTAACACTTATTGAGATAATTGATAAATGTGTTAGGGTTCTATTCATCTTATTTTGTGACAGTCCATTGCTTAGTTTTATCTTTTGCATCATTGTGGAAGTTAGGTTCTGTCATTTAATTTCTGAGTTCTTTCTTTTCTGTTGATCCATTGTGATGGTCAGCTTGTAGAACAGGTTGAAGTATTTTCTCTAGATCTGGTTTTGTTGTGGCAAATTTCCTCAATGTTTGTTTATCAGTAAATGATTTGATTTCTCCATCAATTTTAAAGCTTAGCTTTGCAGGATAATGAATTTTGGGCCGGAGATTGTTCTGTTTAAGTAGATTAGAGGTAGATGACCATTGTCTTCTTGCTTGGAAAGTTTCATTAGAGAAGTCTGCAGTCACCCTGACAGATTTGCCCCTGTAGGTCAGCTGGAGCTTACTCCTGGCAGCTGGAAGAATCTTTTCTTTTGTCTTGACTTTGGACAGATTCATCACAATGTGTCTTGGGGAAGCTTGGTTAGAGTTTGAGTGACCTGGGGTCTGATAGTTCTCAAAGGAGAGTGTCAGAATCTGTGGTGATCTTTGGGAAATTTTCATTTATAATGTTCTCTAGTATGGCTTCCATTCCCCTGGGGCATTCTTCTTCCCCTTCTGGGATACCTATAACTCGTATGTTTGAACGCTTTATAGAGTCCCATAATTCTGTCAGCCAATGTTCTGCTTTCTCTCCCTTCTTTTCTGCCTCTTTAGCTGACTTATCTCAAGAGCTTTGTCTTCTACCTCTGAGATTCTTTCTTCTGCATGGTGTAATCTGTAGTTGATACTTTTTTATAGCATCTTTAAGTTCCCTAATTGATTGCTTCAGTTCCTTCAGCTCTGCTATATCTTTTTTTATATTCTTCATAGTGTTCATCTATTAATTGATTCTGTTTTTGGATTTCCTTTTGGTTATTTTCCACTTTATCAGCAGTTTCCTTAATTGTTTCCTTCATTTCCTTGATTCTCTTTCTGTCATTCTAACATTTCCTTATAGGTGGAATCCTCTGCAGTAGCTACCTCACAGTCCCTTGAGAGAGTTGCTCTGGACTGGTTTTTCATGATGCCAGGAGTTTTCTGCTGATTCTTCCTCATGAGTGATTTCTTTTGTCTGTTTTCTTTCCCTGATTTTCCCTTTACTTCCTCCTGTTTTTTAAGTTGCTGTGCCTCTGGACTAGGGTTTCAATGAGTCCTTTTGGTACAGGACCAGAAGGATGAGAAGATTGAAGAGCAAGATGGGAAAAAAGAAAGAAAAAGAAAGGGGAAAAAAGGAAAAGAAAAGAAAAAGGAGAAAGGAGAGGGGGGATAAGAGCAATATAGGTGTACAGTATGGTACTTTGACCCAACCTTAAGCACCCCCAACCTCTGAGGGTGCTGGGTTGGGTGGTTAGGTCAGCAGCTCCTTGCCAGCCTGTTTGGACAAAGTACCCCACCTCCACCAAGTAGAGAGGAAAGACAAAAATGCAATAAATCAAACCAAAATAAGCAAACCGAAACTTTACATGATAAAATTGGGGGAAAAACCAAATAATAGGGGCAGAAATGAAGTTCTAATTGTTGAAAAGGCAATAATGCAAAATTATATTTAAACCTGAAAAATGAAATAAAAGAAAAAAGAAGTAAAGAAAAATCTATAGGGAAAATGTTGAAATTAAAAACAAAAGACAAAAAAAAAACACAAAATAAAACCAAAAACAAAACAGTATAAACAGTATATATATCTTGCTGAATATTGTCTGGGCAACAGGTGATCTTCTGGACGTATGATATGTTAATCACAATGCTGATACGGCTGTACGAAATGGAGACTAGAAGCCTCTAATGATTTCTCCAACCCTGCAGGGTGGAGAGCCTAAATCTCTTCCTCAGCCCACTTAAGAGGCACTTTAAATTGCTAACCTGGGCTAAGCAGGTTTTCCAGGAAAGCACTTGTCACTGGAATCACTCCTTAAGTGGCTATCCACTTATCCAGTGTGCCAAAACTGGTATCACTGTATGCCCATGAGGGCTAAGGCTGTGAGGCGTCTCAATCCCCACCTTTAGGCTGCCAGTCACTAGATTACTTGCTCCTGCCTGATGCTTGTTCTGCAACCCTGAGGGTGGAGTTTGCTGGGGCAGTTTCCCACACTGACTCCACGCGGCCCACAACCAAACACTGGTAGCTCCGTCTGGCTCGGTCGGTCTGGGGCCATAGACAACACTTAAAGACCTCCACACTCTTGCTCAAGTTCTCCTAAGGTACTTCAACAGACTGCCAAGTCCAAAAAAACCCAGACATCTCCCAGGTAAGGCCTTTCCAGTTTGCAATCTCATTGCCGCTGTGCCTACAGCTGCCAGCAGGATTAGACCAAATGAACACACGCAACCACTTGCCAGTTCTCCACTGCTTTTGCTTTCCTCATGGGGTCAGAAATCTCAAGCTGTCTCTCTGTATCCTCAAAGTGATGTTTCTGGGCAGATCCTGCCAGCCAGAGATGCCTGAAGTCTTCTCTCCCCAGTCTCACCGTGCCCAGTTGCCAGGAAGCTGTTATTTGGCCGCCATCTTGCTCTGGAAGTCTCTTCTAAGGATTTTTATGTCTCTATACATGAAGGATATTGATTTGTAGTTTATGTTTTCTTTGTGATATTTCTGTCTGGTTCGGGGATTATTGTGGATTAGCTCATTTCATTGAATCTGCTGGGAAGTTACTTGCTCTTCCTTTTCTTTTTGTAAGTGTGTGCGACTGTTTCAGACCATTTTTCTTGTAAATATTTGGTAGAATTTACAAGCGAAGCCATTAGGGCTTAGGGATTTCTTTTAGGGAAGATTAAAAATTACTAATTTAGGCTCGGTACCTGTTACTCAGCGGCTAGGGCACCAGCCACATACACCTGGGTCTGGTGGATTTGAACCTGGCATGGGCCTGCCAACAGCAATGCCAATTATGATAACAAAATAGCCAGGTGTTGTGGTGGGCACCTATAGTCCCAGCTGCTTGGGAGGCTGAGGCAAGAGAATCACTTAAGCCCAAGAGTTTGAGGTTGCTGTGAGTTGTGATGCCAAGGCATTCTACAAAGGGCGACAAAATGAGGCTCTGTCTCCAAAAAAAAAAAAAATTACTAGTTCAATTATTATAAATCTGTTTAGATTTTCTGTTACTTCTTGTGTCAGTTTTGATAATTTGTCTTTTTCTAGAAATGTTTGTATTTTGTAAATTTGATTTGTTGGCATAAAGTTCATGACATTTCCTTATAATCCTCCCTCTTTCCTTTCCTTGACAGAGTCTTAAACATTGTCATTCCTGATAGAGCGCCATGGTATCATAACTCATAGCAACCTCAGACTGTTGGGCTCAAGTGATTCTCTTGCCTCAGTCTCCCAAGTAGCTGGCACTATAGGTGCCTACCGCAACACTCAGGGTCTCACTTTAGTTCAGGCTGGTCTTGAACTTGTGAACTCCATGTGCCGCCTAAACCTACCAGTGTGCTGGGATCACAGGCATGAGCCTCCATGACCAATCGCCTATTGTTGATTTCTGAATGACTTCCATTGTAGTCAGAGAATATACTTTTTATGATTTCAGCCTTTTAAAATTGTCAATTGACTTGTGGTCTGTCACGGTGAAAATTCCACTTTTATTTGAGAAGAATGCGTATTCTCATTTTTGTTCCTTTGTCCTTCTCTTGTATTAAGTAGATACTTTCTGGTATATCATTCTACTTCCTTCCTGAATATTTTAAAACTATATTTTTGAGATTCTTTTAAATAACTGCTTTAGGAATTGAAATATGTGTTGTGTTAAAATCTACTTTAATATAACATTCAATTCTCAATTCCTGTAAAGTACAGAAATTTCACTTTAGTATAGTTCCATTCCCTCTCCCATCCTTTTGGGATATTATTGTCATTTATACCCTGTTTTACATTTCTGTTACAACCAATACAATGTTATAATTATTGCTTTATATAGTATTATGTGTTATCAAAAGTTTAAAAGCAAAAAAGGGAAACATTATAGTCTTTTTCTTAACCTATATAATTACTTTTTCTTGTGTTTCTTCTTGAGGGTTTGAGTTACAATTTGCAGTCATTTGCTTGTTCTAGTGTAGTTCCATTGTCTCCTTTGTCTTTCAAACATTTTATTTTTAAAAATTCTTTTTTCTATTTCTTTTTGATTTTTAAAAATTTCTTCCTTTTCACCTTGTTTCTGTTTTCTGATCTGCTGTTTATTCACTATTGTATTGCTTCTTCAACTTCATTTCTGAAATGATAAATTCTTAATTTCTAATTCTTTCATAAGTTTTGTAACCTCAGTGCTGAGTTTTCTAATTCTCATTTGTGTTTTTTTTAATGCCTAGTAACTTATTTTAGTCTTTCTTCTTTTTTTTAAATGAATGTTCTTATTCTGTCACCCAAGCTGTGGTACAGTAGCATTATCATAGCTCTCTCCTGGCCCTTAAAATTGACAGCTGCCCTGTTGTTTGTTTATGGTTCCTCCTGCAGATGGGTCTTAAACCAACAGATGGCTGTTGGTAGTTTTCTACAGCTTTTTGTATCCTGGGTTTGTATTTTTTTGTCTAGCTTTCTTGTGAAGAAAACTTTTCATGGGTTTTTGGTTTCTCTGTGTTTGGTTCTCTCTGTTTCCATGTGCAGGGTTTGTGAAGTTTTTCAAAAGCTGTGTTACCACCACTGATGCCATCTTCTTAGGTATTATAACAACTTCACTGTGATGGAGAGAAGCTCCTTTCCAAGATTAGGTTCAGATGTCAAAATTCATGACAGTTGTCTTGTGATGACAGTTGTGGTCAAAGATTTATGGTGGGCAAAGGGTGGGCAGTTCTGAGACGGGCAGAGGATGACTTTCTGGGAGGAAGTATAGAAACAAAAAGGTAATGAAAGTTCTCAAGTATTTTATAGAGGATAATTCTAGTTGGTGCAGAATTCAAATGAAGCACTTATAGCGTTCATGGAATCTGAAGGCGGTAACAAAAGGGCTCATGTACTTGGTGTACTAGTGGACATGAGCTTTATCACTAAGCTACAGAAATGATAGCCCC
The DNA here is from genome assembly GCA_963573935.1 of Arctocebus calabarensis. Classification (NCBI taxonomy): domain Eukaryota; kingdom Metazoa; phylum Chordata; class Mammalia; order Primates; family Lorisidae; genus Arctocebus; species Arctocebus calabarensis. The sequence goes on along the minus strand of CAUYON010147753.1, from coordinate 4,862 downwards.
AGGTAGGAAATAATGCTCATTGATTGTTAGTGCTAAATCAGAACACCAGAAGGAGGGGTGTTGCAGTTTCTTTCCTTTGGTCTCCATAGTAGAGATCCATTTTTTAGCTCTTGTTATTGTTGTGACAGACTATTGAGGAACTGGGCTTTGATCTTACCTGCCACTTTTGTTCTTAGTGCCCATGGCCAATTCCTTCTTGAAGTAACTTGGGTTTTCAGAAAGGAACTAGGAAGTTAGCTTACCTGCTAATCTTTTTTTTTTTTTTTTTGAGAGAGTCTAGTTTGTTGCCCTTGGTAGAGTGCCGTTGCATCACTCTGGAGGTTGCTTTTGGTCTTAGGCAATTCTCTTGCCTCAGCCTTCCGAGTAGCTGGGACTACAGGCACCCCGCCACAATGCCCAGCTATTTTTTTTGTTGCAGTTTGGTCAGGGCCCAGTTCGAACCCGCCACCCTCAGTATATGGGACCAGCGCCCTACCCACTGAGCCACAGGCGCCGCCCTTACCTGCTAATCTTAACCAGAAAGAAGGGGAAGATTATGCATAGTTATCTCTATTTTTAGGAACAAGTCACTGTTAGCTAGATAAATCAAAAATGACCCAGGAGTGTTGGATCATTTATCTATAGGTATGTTAATTTCATATGTTTCTTTAAAAACATTTAGTTTTATCAAGCATTCGTGGAGTGTCTAATAATTAATTTATATTATGTACATCTAATTTGTGCTCATAGCATTGTGTAAGAACCTGGGAATATAAGCCAGAGTCTCTATTCTCAAAAGGTTATAAGTTATAGAATTGTTGGATAGGTAAACAGTTATAAAATAGTTTACTGTTGGCCAGGTGTCTGGGCTTACACCTGTGATCCCAGCAATTTGGAAGGTCTGAGGCAGGAGAATTGCTTGAAGTTCAAGGTAAAATAGTTCACTGGTATGAGAGCAGAGAGGAAGAATAATAATTTGACTTATGAGGGGAGGAGATTAAGGAAGGCTATAAAAAAGAAATGGTGTTTAAATTTAGTGTTTAGTATTTATTGATTCTCAGAAACTGCTGATTTTAATAACTTAATGATTTATAAACAACCACATGAAATACTCACATTATAAAATGTTACCTTTATATCAGAAATCTTAACTTACTGAAAATATATGCCCTAAAATTGGGGAATCATTTATGAAATGTAATTAAGTACCAAAAATAGTGCTGAATGAATTTTGCATACATTGTCATTCAGGCTTCATAGTAACTCAGTGGGGATACATTATTTTCTTACATTTACAGATGAGGAAAACAAAGTTTGCAGAAATTATGTAAAGTAGCAAGTGTGTGAGAAGTTTAAATTCAACTCTGTCTGATTTCTAATCTTATGTATTTATTTACTATATAAAATGAATATAGCTTTTAGGGAGGGATTTTGCTTTTTTCATTTGTTTTTCAACTTTTTGTTTAATGATATACCAAGACTTAAAAGGCTATTTTTTTTCCTCCAGTGTTTTTCAAAGATCTGGTTATATAATTTGAAGTTCTTTACGATGGTTGATAAAATGTCAAGTAACTTAGTTTCTACTATTTATTTTTTACTTGTGTTTCATGTCTTTCTTGGCAGTCTCTTAATATTCTTTGTGTTACCATCATGAATTTTGGAAGACTCTAGTGTGAAATATACAGGCTTCTTAAAATTGACCTTAAACTATGATATCATTTTTATAAATAATATAGTCCCTTTAGTAAACTTAATAAGACCATCCATTTAAAAAGTGGAAGACAGTTGTTGAGGAGTAGACATTGTGTCAGTTCTATTTAAGAAATGAAAAGGAAAAGTAATCTGCTTGGGAAGAGAGAAGTAAGGAAAATGAGAAAACTGTTGTCATGTGGGATGACAGAGTAGGTATGAGGTTCCAAAATACAGTTTGTTTGGCAAACTAGTCAGCTAATATTGTATTTGATTTTTAAAAGTTTGGCCTGAATTTGTAATACTTTAGGACCATTCCATGTGTAGTCACAGATTATAATTCTGCTTAGATAAAAATGATTATATTGCTCTTGAATTTAGCTTAATATACTGGTAATCTATTAGACACTAAAGGTTGAGTAACCTAAAAGACCTGAACATTGAATCATCTTCCTTTATATAGAATACTTTTAGTTTCTTTTCAATACCTTGTTTTCCCTTCCTTTTCCACTTTATCCACCCTTTCCCCCAGCCCCCTACTTTGTCCTGGGTAGACTATTGGGAAACTTGGATTTATGAAAATATCAACACATTTATTTTCTTTAATGTTATTCTCACTCAAACGTGACTTGTTCATTATTCCAGAGCATTTACTTATTGGGTAACTATGACACTCTGGAAAGTTCTCTGCCTTGAGTAGTAATCAAGTTCTCTACTTTCCTTTTAAATAGTATGTATTGCTTATGAAAATTTGGGGTCTCCTTTGTTTCATGAACACATTCTGCCAGTGGCAGCACTTTGTTTTGGCTGGTAAAACTTGGGAAAGTTAAATAACAATATAGCAAAAAACCAGAGCAGATGATTATTTGCTGGAGCTAGGCTGGGATTTGCAAGGAAAGCTCTACCTAAGTGTTTTCTTAGCCTTGTATATATGTTTTCATTCTTAGTTATGAAAACCATATAAGATATAGAAAAACAGGCTCAGATTTTTGTTCCTTCCACAAGTTAAAAACCTATTCCTGAAATAAATCTTTCAACTGTGACCCCTAGGACTTTTGCAGTGCTTACCTTCTCCTTTTTTTTCTCCCCACCGAGACAGAGTCTCACTATGTCGCCCTCGATGGAGTGCTATGGAGTCACACCTCACAGTAACTTCAAACTCTTGGGCTTAAGCAATTCTCTTGCCACAGCCTCCCAGGTAGCAGGGACTATAGGCCCCCACCGCAACGCCCGGCTATTTTTTTGTGGGAGTTGTCATTGTTCAGCTGGCCCGGTTGGGTTGGAACCCACTTGCCAATATGTGACTGGCACCGTAACCACTGTGCTCCCAGTGCCGAGCCTTACCTTCTCCTTTTAATGACATGGATTATGTGAAAAGGTGGAAGCTGTGAGTCCAGAGGAGTGGGAATGACAGCACTGTTAACATCAGAAAGCAGTGCTTTCTTCTGGTAGCTTATAAGGAACTTGGGTCCTGCTGCCAAGTTAGGGTCTGTTCTGAAATACATGGTTTTGGGATGTCTTTATATGTACTCGAGTTCACTATGTGAATTACCTTTCATGGGTGTATTTGACCTAAAGATAGGTATTACTCTGGATTTATATGTGTTAATGTGGACTGACATCATTTTGATGGAAGAGATGAAGCTTGGATAGAATAAGAAAATGTAGAACTAAGTTTGTATTTTTCTCTTTGTATTAATAGGCAGGCAGTGGTTAAAGGTTCCCTTCCACATCCTTTTGCCTTGACGTTATTTGAGGACACACTGTACTGGACTGACTGGAACACACATTCCATTTTGGCTTGCAACAAGTATACTGGCGAGGGTCTGCGTGAAATCCATTCTAACATCTTCTCGCCCATGGATATCCATGCTTTCAGCCAACAGAGGCAGCCAAATGGTAAGTGATCTTGATTTTTAAATTGCAAGTTGGAATAGTTTTGTAGCACTCTAATGTCTGGCTATAGTGAGGGTCAGGAGGGGGGGCATAGCCAAAGGTAGTTGGGAGGAATAAAAAAGGGAGAAAACATCAAACCATAATTCAGGTTAAATAGTAGCCTAAACCATTTGTACCCTGCTTGTCACTATAGACCTCCTCAACCATTTGTTTGGGGCAGCGGTTATAGAGTCAGAGAAGGTAAAAACAAATAAAGAAATTGATACAGCTTATAAGCTAAGCTTACACACAAAAGTATTTCTTGTTCATATTCTGTGTATGTTGGTGTTCACATCAATGTGTTTAAAAAACAAATAATTTTTGTTTTATGTGGAAACCTTTGTTAATCCAGCTGATGAATTTAAATACCTCAGCTTATTGAATAAAATATCTGCTTAAACTTTTTCTGTGCACCCCCTTTTATTTCTTTCTCCTTAGTTTTGCTTCTGTTTTTGGTCACCCTTTACAATGACTTAGGCTGTAACTGCTGACAACAACTTCTTGTAAGAGAGTAGTGGAATTAAGTTTAAAAGAAATATGAGAATGTTAAGTGTTTGGCACTTGTGTGTAAATAAATGTCTGGCATGTGTCTGAGTGTATTTCAGATTGTGTTCCATAGCCAAAAATGAAGCGTTTTTGGATCATGCATTGCTTTATATTAACTTTCTCTTTAGGAGGAGATAATCAAATATTGAATGTGTTATGTTGAGATGATCTTAAGTTCTTAAAAATGTGTATGTGTGTGTGTTACTCTTTTGTAAAAAAGAAAATGTTTGATCATGCAATGAAATTTTTATTCTCATAGTTAGCCCTCAGGAAGAAAAAAGTTTTTTTAACTGGTAGTATTGATCCTGTATGTTTTACTGGTTCAAGAATTTATAGTTTTCTTTGATATTGTTCTCTTTTATCTTTCATATTTATCCATCTTAGGTTGGTTTCTATCTCATGTTCATTTATTTTGTATGAATATTGTTTGAATACATCTCCTTCCATAGTGTCTCAAATTTGCTAATTTGTTTTCTCTGCTTTTCAGAGAAGTTTCCCTTCTTTTAACCCATTCTGCTTATCCTTTTTTTTTTTTTTGAGGCAGAGCCTCAAGCTGTTACCCTGGATAGAGTGGTGTGACATTAGAGCTCACAGCAACCTCCAATTCCTGGACTCAAGCGAGTCACCTGCCTCTGCCTCCCAAGTAGCTGGGACTACAGGTGCCCGCCACAGTGCCTGGCCATTTTTTGGTTGCAGCCATCATTGTTGTTTGG
>CAUYON010147750.1:0-12966 GCA_963573935.1 Arctocebus calabarensis | reverse complement strand
AAAATGCTCATCATCCTTAATCATCAGAGAAATGCAAATCAAAACTACTTTGAGATATCATCTAACTCCAATAAGATTAGCCCACATTACAAAATCCCAAAACCAGAGATGCTGGCATGGTTGTGGAGAAAAGGGAACACTTCTACATTGCTGGTGGGAATGCAAACTAATTCAGTCCTTTTGGAAAGATATCTGGAGAATACTTAGAAACCTAAAAATAGAATTGCCAATCGATCCTATAATTCCTCTGCTAGGTATTCAGAAGACCAAAAATCACATTATAACAAAGATGTCTGTATCAGAATGTTTATTGTTAACCCTTTCGTAGCTCCAAGTACACTGACTTTCCCATTCTTTCCTACACATTGACACTCCCAGGTAGGAGATCTATTCAAAATGTTGTATATGTTTTCACTACAGATTTGATAGAAGAAGAAGAAGAAACAACAAAGGGGGTAGAAGAGACAAAGGAGAAAGGAAAAGAAAAGAAAAAAAATGAAAGAAAAAAGAATCTCTAAGGGGTGGGGGGAGGAGGGAAGGATCATGAACTGGTGATTGTATTAGGAATCCTTACTAAACATGATAGCTTTTGTATTTTCTAATTGATTTATAATGAGAATGGAAGAGAGGAATTATAAAAGGTGTCTTCAGTTTTATCACTAGATGAGAACTCTGCTGTCTGTGATTCTGCATGCATCTCTCCTGACCACAGGCAGAGACCAGTAATTTGTATAAACAGATGCTGCAGGCATCCATTGTACCTTCCTCGTGGTTCCAATAACCTTCCCTCCCAAATATTTACCAGCTGCTGCAGATAAACTTAATTCTGTTAAATGCCAATAATGTCATGAACACTTCTCTTACTAATTAGTTGCTCCAATTCATCATTTCTTAACAAGCGACAAGAGCTGAGAAAAAGCTCTGCTGAATGCTGTTGAATGACTCTTGAATTCCTGAGGGCAGGGCGAAGCCCCACCTCACACACTGCTACTGTCAGAGGCCTCAAATGAAGTGCTTTTCTGATCAAAACATACACATCACTCTTTCATTCATCTGTCTTTATTGAACTATAAATGCCACTGGTACATCTTGGAGCACTAACCCTCATGATGGAAGGAAAAAATGAAACATAAACAATTAGAAAACACCACCTGCTCAGTGCTTAATGCAAAGGAAAAACATGGCTATATAGTTTCAAATTTTTTTTAAAAAAATCCCTTAGCTAAAGCTCAGTGCACCACTTACATTACCAACCATGGGAGGGGTAAAGTACTAAGGATTTGAAATAAAACATTGCATGTCAGCTACCTGTTTTCTCTTTGGGGATTTCTGTCTGAAGACTGTCAAGCACAAAGTGTGACTGACAAATTGGCTTGTCTCTATCTTTAATACTTGCTGTTCAGAGCATAACAGTTGGTACAAATGAAAATAATAAGTCATCAGTTCGGCACGTCAGATGGCCCAGAAGATGCCCATTGAACACTCACTATGGTTGACAGCTGTCCTGATATAAAACATGAGGGAAAACATGGTTTTCAGCAGGCTAATATTGATGCTGATCCTCAAAGCCTAGAGAATTTTTATGTATCCCTAAAAATAAAAGGCAAAACCATGTCTCTTGTGATCTCATAGCTGTTTTTTTAGGCAAACAGAATTATGAGAGAGGCCGAGAACTGCAAAGGGACAGAGGGCTCACTGGTGAAATGATGTCTGTTCTGCTCATTCCCCATCATTTGGAATCCTGGTGAGTACGCTAATGATTTCCATTACTGGAAATATCTCACGGACTTGTTTGTAATTTATTTTCTTAGTGTCAGTTCTTTGTGTTTTTATTTTTTTCAATGGGAGAAGTAAGATTTCATATGATTACACCTTTATTAATAGTAGGGTTTGCTTTAAATTCCTAATTCTATATGATATTAGCACATTATACCCCATAAATGCATTAATGTATACATGATCTATGTGTTTATGATTTGATTTAAAAAACTGCAAAAAATATAAATAAATATAAATAAATAACATAGGATGGAATGTTTGACTTTTCACAATATAAATTTTGAGAGTATACATGTTTAATATTTTAGGAAAGCAAAAAGCCAAATTCTATCATGCTTTAACCCCAAACTGAAATAATAGCAATTTGCTTCCAGATCTTTTTTTTGTTTTTGCAGCTTTTGGCCGGGGCTGGGTTTGAACCCGCCACCTCTGGCATATGGGGCCGGCGCCCTACTCACTAAGCCACAGGTGCCACCCCCCAGGTCTTTTATATGTTATTATACATTTCCCCTTCTACATTTCTGGGATCTAGAACACAGGGACTACTTAAGGGTAAATGGTCTAGGGATGAGATGTTATACCACAATTTCACAGGATCTGAGCCAGGTTTCAACGGTGATGTAGAATTCTGACAATGAAAATAACCATGAGAATACTTAGAGATCTAAAAATTGACCTGCCATTCGATCCTATAATTCCTCTACTAAGTATATAACCAAAAATCACATTATAACAAAGATATTTGTACCAGAAAGTTTTTTGCAGCCCAATTTATAATTGCTAGATCATGGACAAAGCCCATGTGCCCATCAACCCACAAATGAACTAATAAATTGTGGTATATGTACACCATGGAATATTATGCAGCTTTAAAGAAAGAGGGAGACTTTGCTTCTTTCATGTTTACATGGATGGAGCTGGAACATATTCTTCTTAGCAAAGTACCCCAAGAACAGAAGAAAAACTATCCAATGTATTCAGCCCTACTATGAAACAAATTTATAGCTTTCATATGAAAGCTATAACCCAATTATAGCATAAGATTATGGGTAAAGGGAGGGGAGGGGAGGGGGGAGGATAAGTGGAGGGAGGGTAATTGGTGGCACCACACCTACGGTGCATTTTAGAAGTATACATAAACTTACTAAATGCAGAATATAATGTCTTAACACAATAACTAAGAAAATGCCATGAAGGCTATGTTAATCAGTTTGATGAAAATATTTCAAATGGAATATAAAATCAGCACATTGTACTCCATGATTGCCTTAATGTACACAGCTGTGATTTAATAAAAAAAAAAAAATAAATAACAAGAGCAAAAGCCCAAACTTACAGAATATTTATTATAAGTCAGACACTTCACTATGTATTTTATATTCAATATTTCTTAAGATCTATGACACTCTTAGTCAATTTTTTATGGTAATTGGTTTTATTATCACCACTTTACAAAACAGAAATGCTAAGGAGGTTGAATAACCTGTTTAAATTAACATGGACTATGAACCCAATTAGCTATGCCCTTAGAGAGGAAGCTATTAGCACTGCATGGAATTATACTGTGCCTGACAGACTTCAGATGGTAATTCCCTGAGAGAAAATGTTATCTATCACTCAATATTTCATCTCACACCCTCAGGGACTTACACCATCTATTTATTAAATGCCAAAGCATTTAATGCTAGTTTAATAGAAAATGTGTGCCTGAACGGCCTGGGCAGAGAAGCAGATGCCACATAATGGGAAACAGAACAGGCGTGAGATTCTAGATTTTAGCAAACCTTTTTAGAATGGACAAAATGAGAGTTACTACAATGGAACCACAGAAAAATGTTGGGAAGCATTGATGGCCTTGAAAGAGTATAAGGAGATGATGTAAAGGACATTCAGTTCATTCAGTTAATTGTAGAATAAATTACTGATTACAGATGGAGTTGTGCACACAAGAAATAATCACCACTATTTTAAAATGTGTCTGTTCTATTCAGAAGAGAATGAACCTGTGGGTTCAGAGTGAGGTTATGAAACAGTGAGAAGACAAATGGGAAATGCCTTTTTAAGGCTAAGAGTGTATTTATAATCATTATGGTGTGTTTTATTTACTTTCTAGTAAATAAAGTTTTCCAAAAAAAAAAAAAAAAACTTACCACAACTAATGCAGGACTTACCTGAATAATCAAATATTTCAATGTACATAAAGATTATGAATATCACATTGATTGTAGTAAATTCATAAGTCTTCTGCATCATGATGTAGCTGTGTAATTCTAAGAATATGGAAAGATTATATTATGTCAGAAGAAATATATCTGGATGATGAAGAATATCCAATTATACACACATATGAAATAACTGAAAAAAAGATAGGCAATTTAGGGGGATAGGAATGTAATACATCAAAATAAATATATGTTCAAATATCTTCAATAATACTTGAATATGTGAAGTACTTTAATATAATGAAATAGCAAAGGTGGAATTATGGAAAGGAGAATAGTTCTGTAAAAATAAATAAAATATTTTTTAAGCTAAGAATTTTACACATGAGGAAGCATTTGCCAAAGTAAGTAATAATAATTGCACTTATACACTTGTTTATAATCAGTCACCTCTTTGTGTGGTGTCATAAAGAAAATTCAAGTACCAGGTGGGAATGTAGATTTTTCATAGGTAACAAAATGGTAGTTTTTAGGTTAGCAAAAGATTTATTGACTAAAAAATATTACTACTTTTAAAAATAACCAAATTGCCCTGGCACGGTGGCTCATGCCTATAATCACAGCACTTTGGGAAACTGGAGCAGGAGAGCTGCTTGTGGCCAGGAGCTCACGACCAACCTGGAAGACGTAGTGAGACCCCATATCTACAAAATATAAGAAAGTAATAAAAGGGAGACAGACATGGTGGCACATACCTGTGGTCTTGGCTACCTAGGAAGATGGGATAGGAGAATTACTTGAACCCAGGAGCTCAAGGCTGCAGTGAGCTATGATGGGGTCATTATACTCTTTCTTGCATGATAGAGCAAGACTCGCATCTCTAAAAAAATACAAAATTACAAAACAAAAATAGTAAATTTACCAAAATATAAAAATATTGACATTTCATTCACATGACCATCCTAATTTATGATGTCTTGAGAAACCAGAACATCTGCTCTGATTCTGCATAGACACAGTTGTGAGTCTCAGTAGCTGATGCCATATTTAGGCAGAATGTCTTCTTTCATTTTCCTCAGTTCCCACCATCCCATAGTGTTTCCAGTAGTGAAATTGGTGACATTTGCCAGTTATGGTCATGGTTTAGCTATTGTTTTTCACACTCAGTTTGCTCCTTTCAACCTAGATTTTGTGTGTCATTGTAAGCATTTCAGTTTTCTACTCTTGCTCTGTGATGAACTTACTTCCTTTTTGATTTAGAATTTTCTGTTCTCTTTCCTTTTTAAATTTATTTTCTCTGAAGAGAAAAGAACCTATGCGCCTCCAAATAGTGTGCTGAAACTCAGTCACATCTAGGAAAATAATGTCAATATTAACGAATTAATAGAATGAATGAATTATCCCCAATTCCAAAGCTATTGAGTACCAGATCTAAAAATAAAATTCCTGCTTCTTGATTTCTGGCCTAGTGTTCCCAGGAAATATAATCATTTTATCTGATTCAATCGTTTTAATCTTTGAAGTAAATTGCTTAACACTTAGATATAATCAAGTAACTCCACTTTTCAATTCAAAATAACAAAGTGTTTTGTAGCAGAGTGTTAGATCTTTTACAGAAAATAGTTGTTCCAAAAATCTAAGTAAAATTTTAAAATGTAAAATAAAACTGATCATACTAGGGATTACATTTCATAAGTATTTTGTACTATTACTTATAAAGTATCAATTATTTGCAGGCAATTTTATAAAGAGTTCTATCAGAACTTTTTTTTTTTTTTTGAGACAGAGTCTCACTTTATTGCCCTTAGTAGAGTGCAGTAAGGTTACAGCTCATAGCAACCTCAAACTCTTGCACTTAAGTGATTCTTTTGCCTCAGCTTCCTGACTAGTTGGTATTACAGGTGCCTGTCACAACATCTGGTTATTTTTTTTAGAGACAGGATCTCACTTTTGCTCAGGCTGTTCTAGAACTCCTGAGCTCAAGCAATCCATCTGCCTTGGCCTACCAGAGTGCTAGAATTACAGGAGTGAGCCACCGAGTCTGGCCAAAACATTTTTAATATGCTCTGCTTTTTTTACCAGACAAACTCATCCAACAATTGTTAGAAAATACTTTTGATAAAGGGAAGAAGGGGTAAAATGTATCAAATCCTCACTACATATCTCCATTATCACATCATGCCTTGTAGATTTATTTTGCCATTTAGGTTTTCATGGAGATCATATGGATATGATATTGTTTTTTTTATTTTTATTTTTATTTTTGAGACAGAACCTCAAGCTGTCACCCTGGATAGAGTGCTATGCCATCACAGCCCACAGCAATCTCCAATTCCTGGGCTGAAGCGAGTCTCCTGCCTCCGCCTCCCAAGTAACTGGGACTACAGGCGCCCGCCAGAACGCCCGGCCATTTTTTGGTTGCAGCCATCATTGTTGTTTGGCGGGCCCAGGCTGGATTCCAACCCACCAGCTCAGGTGTATGTGGCTGGCGCCTTAGCCCATTGAGACACCGGCACCGAGCCTGGATATGATATTGTTATCATACCTATTCTTTGGTAGAAACTGAGGTTTATCACCTATTAAGTAAATTTTCCAGAATGAAAATTAATGAAGTCCTAGCAGAACATTTCCAAATTCATGAAGTAATTGCTGTCTTAGTTTGGGCTATAACAACAAATTACCATAGATTGTGGGGTTAAACAGTAACATTTAATTCTCAAAGTTCTGGAGGCTGAAAAATCCAAGACACACCTGCACATCCAGTGTCTGATGAGGACCTGTGTTCTGGTTTGTGGAAAGCTATTTTCTCATTGTGTTATATTTCATCTTACAAAGAGAGAGAGAAGAGAAGATAAGGAGAGACAAGGAATATGAATTAACTCTCCTGGTCTCTTTTTATTAGGGCACTAATCTCATTAAGGGCTCTGCCTCATGACCTAATACCTCTCAAAGGACCTACCTCAAAATACTGTCACATTGAGAATAAGACTTTCAATTTACCAATTTTGGGAAATACATAAAGATTCAGTTTACAATGGCCAAGAATTGTAAACTGAATTTACATTGTAATGGAAGTGCAATGTTAATGTTCCATTACAATGTTAAAAAGTAGTGGAGACAATGGGCAACCTTGCCTGGTTCCTGATCTGAGTGGAAATGTTTTCATTTTTACTCCATTCATTATAATATTGGCTGTGGGTTTGGTGTGGATGACCTCTATCATTTTAACAAATGTTCCTTCTATACCTATTTTCTAAGTGTTCTGATCATAAAAGAAAGCTAGATATTATCAGAAGCTTTTTTCTATTGAGAAAATCGTATGGTCTTTGTTTTTTATTTTGTTTATGTGATTTATAGATTTACATATATTAAACGGTCCTTGAAACCCTGAGATAAAAGCAATTTGGTCACGGTGTATAATTTTTTTGATGTATTGCTGGATTCTGTTTGCTAGAATCTTACTGAATATTTTTATATCTATATTCAATAAAAATATTGGTCTATTGTTTTCTTTTCTTGTTGGGTCTTTTCCTGGTTTGCAGATCAGAGTGATATTTGCTTCACAGAATGTGTTGGTAAGTATTCCTTCTTTTTCTATGCTTTGGAAAATGTTGAGTAATATAGGTACTAATTCCTCTTTAAAGGTTTGGTAGACTTCTGGTGCAAAGCCATTTGATCCTGGACTCTTTTTGGGGGGGAAGTGTTCATATAGTTGATGCTATTTCAGTACTTGATATAGGTCTGCTCAACATTTCCAATTCTTTCTGGCTAAGTCTAAGAAGGTGGCATGCTTCCAAGTATTGGTCAATTTCTTTCAGATTTTCATATTCCTGAGAATAGAGTTTTTGTAGTTTTCATTGAGAATTTTCTGAGGTGTCTTTTGTTATTTCACCTTTGTCATTTCTGATTGGTGAAATTAGGTATTTTAATTTTTGTTTCTGGTTAGGCTAGCCAAAGCTTTACCAATTTTCTTAAACTTTTCAAAAAACCAACATTTTGATTAATTTATCTTTTGAATAGTTCTTTTGTTTACAATTTCATTTAATTCTGCTCTAATTTTGGTTATTTCTTTTCCTCTGCTCGGTCTGGGGTTGGAGTGTTCTTCCTTTTCCAGTTTCTTAAGATGTTCCATTAAGTTGTTGACTTTCTATCTTTCCATTCTCTTGAGGAAGGCTTGCAACGCTATAAATTACCTTCTTAGGACTGCCTTTGCAGAACCTAACCCATAAGTTCTGATAATTGATGTCTTCATTATCATTTTGCTCCAAAAATGTGGAGATTTCCTTCTTAATTCATCTATGATCCAGCCATTATTCAGCATAAGGTTATTTAGATTCCATTAATTTGTATGTGTATGTTGATTCCTGTTTTTTTGATGTTGTTGTTGTTGATTCCTGTTATTGGTGAGTTCAACTTTTATTCCATGATGATTGATCAAGGGTATTCAAATAGGATCAGAGGAAGTCAAACTTTCACTCATCCCAGATGATATGATTGTATATCTGGAAAACCTCAGGGATTCAACTACGAAACTCTTAGAAGTGATCAAGGAATACAGCAGCATGTCAGGTTACAAAAGCAATACTCACAAATCAGTAGCCTTTCTATAAACAACAGCCAAGTTGCAAAAATAGTCAAGGACTCTGTTCCTTTTACAGTAATGCCAAAGAAGATGAAATATTTGGGAGTTTACCTAACAAGGACATGAAAGATCTCTATAAAGAGAACTATGAAACTCTAAGAAAAGAAATAGTTGAATATGCTAACAAATGGAAAAACATACCATCTCATGGCTGGGAAGAGTAAACATTGCTAACCTGTCCATACTACCCAAAGTAATATACAATTTTAACGCAATCCCTATTAAAACACCATTGTCATACTTTAAAGACTTTGAAAAAATAATACTTCATTTTATATGGAATCAGAAAAAACCTCAAATAGCCAAGATATTACTCAGAAATAAAAACAAATCAGGAGGAATCACTCTACCAGACCTCAGATTATACTATAAATTGATAGTGATCAAAACAGCGTTGTACTGGCACAAAAACAGAGAGGTAGATGTGTGGAGCAGAATAAAGAACCAAGGGATGAACAAAGCTACTTATCATCATTTGATCTTTGATAAACATATCCAAAACATTCAGTTGGGGAAACACTCCCTATTTAACAAATGGTGCTGAGTGAACTGGCTGGTGACCTGTAGAAGACTGAAACTGCACCTTCACCTTTTACCATTAAAGGAAATAGATTCACACTGTATGCAAAATTTACACTTAAGACATGAAACTATAAAAATACTAGAACAGAGTGCAGGGAAGAAATTTGGCTGGGAGAATATTTTCTGAGGAAGACCCCCCCAGGCAATTGAAGCAACACCAAAAATCCATTACTGGGACTTGATCAAACTAAAAACCTTCTGCACAGCCAAGAACACAGTATATCAAGCAAGTAGACAGCCTTCAGAATGGGAGAAAATATTTGCAGGTTATGTGTCTGACAAAGGTTTGATAACCAGAATCCACAGAGAACTCAAACATATTAGCAAGAAAAGAACAAGTGATCCCATTTCACTGTGGGCAAGAGTTTTGCCTAGAAACTCTTCTGAAGGACATAGGCTCACAGCCTACAGACACATGAAAAAAATGCTCATCATCCTTAATCATCAGAGAAATACAAATCAAAACTACTTTGAGATATCATCTAACTCCAGTAAAATTAGCCCACATCATAAAATCCAAAAACTATAGATGTTGGCATGGTTGTGGAAAAAAGGGAACACTTCCACACTGCTAATGGGAATGCAAACTAATAGGTTCCTTTTGGAAAGAAGTTTGGAGAACACTTAGGGATCTAAAAATAGACCTTCCATTTGATCCTGTAATTCCTCTACTAAGTATATATCCAGAAGACCAAAAAATCACTTTACAACAAATATATTTGCACCAGAATGTTCATTGAAGCCCAATTCATAATTGCCAAGTCATGGAAGCAGCCCAAGTGCCCACCAACTCATGAATGAATTAACAAATTGTGATATATGTACACCATGGAATATTATGCAGCCTTAAAAAAGACAGAGACTTTACCTCTTTTATGTTTACATGGATGGAGCTGGAACATATTCTTAGCAAAGTATCTCAAGAATGGAAGAAAAAGTACCTCATGTATTCAGCTCTACTATGAAACCAATATATAAGCACCCACAATTCCATATGAAAGCTATAACCCAAATACAACTCAGAATGAAGGGGAAAGAAAAGGGGGTGGGTTTGGGAGTGGGGAGGATGGGTGGAGGGAGGGTAATTGGTGGGATCACATCTATGGTGAATTTTACAAGGGTACACATCAAATTTACTAAGCATGGAGTATAAATATCTTAACACAATAATTAAGAAAGTCATGTGAAGGCTATGTTAACCAGTTTGATGCAAGTATTTAAAATTGTATATAAAATCGGTACAGTATATCCCATAAATGCATTCATGTACACAGCTATGATTTAATTTAAAAAGTTAAATTTATAGCAATTCTGACAAAATAATTTTCTCATTCAAATATTTTGCCTCAATGATATAATAAATGGAAGCAGTGGGATTACTGTTGGTATACCCGTAAGAATTTATTTAGGACTTATATGTGTATGTGTGTGTTTGTGTGTGTTGGGGGAGGAGTTTGTAAAGTAGGAGCTGTGGGTTAAAAATCTAGGTAATAATGACATATACTATTGATCCAGGTGGTTTTAACTAATGTAGGAGCTGATTCCCCACTGATTCAATCAGTAGGTTAGTGAGTATTTCATTTTAAGGCATACTTGGTAATGATAACCTTTATGTGGTAATTTGAGATTAAAATGGACATAGCATAAGAATTGCAATTTATACACAGAGATAGGTTTACATTGCCTACTGATTTTTATAAATATGTCTGAATAATAGAATTATGATGGCCACCTTTACCCTAGGGTTTGTAAGATAACTAGGGAAAGTTATCCAACAATTTAAAAAATAGTGAGTGCATGTTTTAAATCAGAAAAATCATTCAAGTAATGAAAGCCTTATTTCTTTGGCCTAAATAATCTATTTTATTATTTCTTCTTAAACTAAAAATGTTGGAAGTAAAAAAAGAAAGAAAAAAGCAACAAGCCATGACTAAACCAAATACAATTAAAGGAAATTCAAATGAGAAATAGAGTTTCACAATAGCCACACATTCACATGTGTGTGTGTGTGTGTGTGTGTGTGTGTGTGTGTGTGTCTTCATGTATTGGGATTGTTATTCAGTAGGTAAAGAAAGTTCTAATAGAAAAACAGAGCGTTGTTAACTATGTGGCATAAAGAACTAGAGAAAAGTCACTCATAAATAACCTTGACAGAAATATTAAAAATAAATGCAGAGAATTATATTTAGCATGAGAATGCCCAAGTGTCTTACAGTCTTGAAAAAGCAATTAAGCTGAAGAAATTGCTTTTAGAGCTTGGAAGGATTTAAAGTGTTACCATTAACGACTGAGTTGGATATTACTCCATTAACAGAATACATCCTTAAACGCTGCTATCTTGTAAATCAGACTGTAGCTACCATGTATACAAAGACATGAAGGCTCCCACCTTGGACTTACTGCTGGTTTAATATTGCCCATGTTTTCTAAATGAAAATTTAACTCACAGTCATAAACTGCCTGAATTAGGGATTTTTCTTAAGAGGATTAAGTATATGTTTTAGCAGATTATACTTGTGTTATATAACACCTACAAAAATGAATAAACAAACTTCAGAGGTTTTTCTACTATATGCCAAATTATATTTTTATTAATTTGATTGATTTGTTATTACTTTTGTTTCTCTTTCTCATCTATTTACCTATCCATTCATCCACCCTTCTGTCCTCCTGTTCAATCTTCTATTTCTTTTAACATGATTTTTACCTGACTACCTAGTTGCTTTGGATTATATTAATGTATTCTGTAGAAAACGGAATTACAGAAAGATTTTTGTTTGTATGGAATCTCCAGAGGTCAGCAAAGAACTCACTATGGACTCTGTCTACTCAGATTAATAACGGTAAGAGTACAGATCTAGGGCCACAGAAAATTTTAATCTTGCACCCTGACCTTGAGTGTGCAATTTCGATTCCTTAAATAACTTAGACTTCAGTTTCCTCCTTTATAAAATGTGACTAATAATGGAATTAACATTATTATATGTGAAAGTATGTAAATTGCTTTACATAACGGCCTACATAAACTGGCTTAGGTGTCTGCCATAGAAGTTTGAATTCCTAGAAGTGAAACAAATTTCACAATACCTGCCTGACTACTGAAGAACCAGCTAGTTGACAGGTATGCAAATGCCCCCTGCCTGCCTCTTAGACATTTTCTGTCATGTCAGTAATAAGCAGAATGCCAGTCTGACTCATGCCTATGTTATTCACACGTGGGAGCTCAAACAACGTAATATAAACTAGGAAGAGACACCTGATGCTTCCGTACCCCTAAAATAGGATGCCTCCAAACGTGAAATGAAACTCATCAATAAGCTGAGTCCAAACAACTCACATTATAGAATTATTTTGTGTATATATGTATATATACATACATATTATTTTGGTGTATATGTACATACACATACACACACAGCACTTGGTGGGCCTGGCAGTTTAATCAAAAAATTGATCAGGTATCCAGAACAGCCACCTTTTACTTGCTAAAAAATATGTCTGTTTATTTTAAGTTTTGTCCATCTTATAAAATTTTATGTTAATGGACATTTTACCATACAATTAATTATGCTAGGTTTTACTATTTTTGTCCCTAGCTATATATATAAAAAAAGAGAGAGAGTTAATTTCTTTTTTTTTTTTCTTTATTGTTGGGGATTTATTGAGGGTACAAGAAACCATGTTACACTGGTTGCATTTGTTAGGAAAAGACCCTCTTATGGAATATATTCTTTTTAACAAAGTTATCTCAAGAATGGAAGAAAAAGTATGCAACATACTCAGCCCTATTATGAACCCAAT
>CAUYON010147748.1:0-24857 GCA_963573935.1 Arctocebus calabarensis | reverse complement strand
GCGCCAGCCATGTACACCTGAGCTCACGGGTTCGAATCCAGCCCTAGCCCGCCAAACAATGATGGCTGCAACCAAAAAATGGCCAGGCGTTGTGGCGGGCACCTGTAGTCCCAGCTACTTGGGAGGCGGAGGCAGGAGACTCACTTGAGCCCAGGAATTGGAGGTTGCTGTGAGCTGTGACGCCATGGCATACTATTTAGGGTGACAGCTTGAGGCTCAGTCTCAAAAAAACAAAACAAAACAAAGAAACAAAAAAAAAACTCTAGATTTTGTTAAATTTCTTAGTAATCACTAAAACTTAAAAATTAAGCGCTTAACTTTTAAACTAGAAGAAAAGCAGATGGAAAAGCAAAATAAAAGTCATTCCGAAAGAAGGCAAGAATATAAGAGCAGAAGAAACAGAAAAAGTAGAATAAAAAGCACAAAATATGATGGAGTAAGTAAATCCTAACATAGTACTCTGACAAGTGTAAATGGATTAAACTCTCTAGTTAAAAAAAAACTAGTTACATTTTTTAAGAGGCTTATCAAAAACGTAGCAGAAAGGTCCAAAAGGATAAAAAAATCTATACCATATTCATCTAACCAGCTGGTGTAGCTTGCATAAATGAAAAAAAAATCAATTTTAAAGCAACATAAAATGAATGAAAGGTCTCCAGAGAAGATAGACAAATGGCCAATAGACATATGAAGAATTGAATTGTACATCACTAATCATACGGGAAATGAAAATTAAAACCACAATATTACCTTAGCACTGTCTGGCCATTATTAAAAAGTCAAAAAACAATAGATGCTGGCATGGAAGATACCGGCATGCAGAAAGAAAAGGAACATATACACTGTTGCTGGGACTGCAAATTCGTACAATTTTTATAGAAAACGGTATGGAGATTTTTCAAATAAATAAATTTAGACCATTCAATCCAGCAATCCCACTACTGGTTTTTACCCAAAGGAAAAGAAGTCATTTTATCTACACTAAAATGTTTACTGCAGTACAATTTACAATGCAAAGATGTGGAATCAACCCAAAGCCCATAAATTCATGAGTAGACTAAGAACAAGGGGAGTACTATTCAGACATGAAAAGGAATGAAATAACGTCTTTTGTAGCAACTTGGATGAAACTGGAGACCATTCTCCTAAGTACTTCAGGAATAGGAAAACAAACACCAGATATACCCCCTAATACCTGGGAGCTAATCGATGGTCACACAGAGAGAGATGTAAAGGTCAATTGAAATCAAGAAGGAGGCAGAGGGAGGAGAGAAGGAGTACAAAGCCACCTATCAGGTACAATGAACACAGTTGGGTCAATGGACACACTCAAGTCTCAGCTTAAGCATTACAAAACATATCCATGTATCAAAAATATTTATACTTCCCTACTATTTTGAAGTTAATAGAAAAAAGAAATACAAACATTACTAGAAACAGATTAGGACTATGAGATTCAATTCTAAACTTGGAAGATAAATCTAAACTTGTATGTACCTAATAACAAAACTTCAAAACATATAAAATAAAACTGACAATTACAGGGGGAAATTAGCAAATCCATTACTACAGGAAATTACAGTACAGCTCAGAATCTGAGATCAAATACAAGAAAAAAAGAACAGTGAAACAGAAAGAATTTGAATGACATCATTAAAAATCTTCGTATAAGGGACACCCAATAGCTAAAAATATGTATATTTGTCAAGCACTCTTAAAACATTTACAACAATTGATGATATTCTAGGTCATGAAGCAAGTCTCAACAAATTTCAACAGATCAGTCTTATATGTATCTATTCTCTGATCACAATTCAATTAAAGCAGGAATCAATAATCGCTAAATTTTAAAATCTACGTGTTAGGAAAAACCTCACACATTTTTAAGTCACAAAAGAAATCACAATGACAAATAGAAAAATACTTACCACTTAAAAACAAATTTTTCTAAAGTGCTTTAAAATTATAAAACATTTTATTACAATAATCCTAAAAGTTACACAGAACCCATCTCTGCTCAGTAGCACAAAAATATCAGAAGTGTTACCAATTATAAAATTATTAAAATTAATTTTATATATAAATAAAATACAAATAAAATGATTTGGAAACTGGGAAATAGAAGTGAAAGTGTTCACCATTAAAACTATCAAAAGGAAGGTAAATAAATAGACTTTTCAGAAACTATATTGAACAGCTAACCAATTTACAAAGAAATAATTGAGTATCTTAATGTTTATAGCTCAAAAAGCCCATCACCTTATTTTGGTTTAGGAAGACTCTTAGATATTTATACACACAAACTTATAAAATATTTATTACTCATGTGAGATGAACAAACACTATCAGAAATCCTTGCTGCACAAGTTGGGTAGCCACAGTTAAGACTTTGTTACCATTATGTTGATTTCTTGGTTACAACATCTGTTCAATGGTGTGTTGGCAATTAATCGCATTTTTAAAAGTGTCTACGGTACAAAGGGAATTTTCATTTAAGGTTCCCTTCCCTTTTCATTTGTGGGATATTTTTGGAAGTTTTTTTTTTTTTTTTCCCATCCACTGAAAGAGAATTAAAAAAATTCCAACATGCCTTGGTGTCAGCAAGTGCTCTTTTTAGCCCAGGTACCAGTGGATGATTGATGAGCCTGTCAAGCCTACAGTAGCGGACAGAGAAAGTTGGCAGAAGTTCAGTGTTATTGAAAAAAATCTCAAATACTTATTTCATCTCCTCTATTAAGTTTAATCACATTTTCAACACGAGGCCAATAATGAAGCTTTGACAGTAAGCCATAAATTTACATAGGCAGGCATTGACAATTTTCTGCAGTTGCAACACTGAGATAACGCAAGAGAGTTGGATATTTTCTTTCTTGTGCCTTTCTTTACTAAAGAGCAATAAATAACATTTGAAAGATTTATCCATACCTCAAATTCATTTACCATAAATCTCCTGAAATTATTACATTCACTTTTTGCTTGGTTTATGGCAAATAAAAAATCAACCTAGTTCTTCAATTAGATTATTAAATGCAGATTTTAAAGGATCACAGTGATGACAGACTTGGTACCTGCTTCATCTTAACATACCTGCTTTCAGATCAGACATTAACTCTAGAAAGGATTTACATTTAACATGGATCATTTGCCATGTTGGCAAACACTTCTGGATCATTCAGAGTCAGAAACTTACGCGGTTCCAGAGGGACTCCTTGGCAGATTTTGTTGATTACTCATTAAACAGTTGAAACATGTACAGACATTATTTATCTTATACCTTACCCACAGCAAAACAGACATAAAAATGAGGTAAATGCTATGGGCAAGATGATAGTTCTTGGAAAAACCAAAAGCAAAAATATATTTTTGGTAAGCTTTTCTTTCTATACATCTTTTATTAATAAAAGCTGAAAATACTAAATGCTAGAAGGCCATAAAACTTAACACGTGTCTTGTCACCCAGTGAAGCACACGGCATTATGAGGCACTGCAAAATCTGCAACCTCTCCCAAGGGGCAGTGCAGGACCCACATGGCCATTTTGCCAGGGTGGAGACAATGCTTCTGCTTTCATCTCTCTTAAATATGATCTCTGCTGCAAGGACAACTATTCTTTTTTTTGTCTATATTACTCCCACAATAACACTTTATACTTTCTTCCAATAGCCAAGGAGGCTATGATGGGCAGCTTTTA
Source organism: Arctocebus calabarensis (assembly GCA_963573935.1). Classification (NCBI taxonomy): domain Eukaryota; kingdom Metazoa; phylum Chordata; class Mammalia; order Primates; family Lorisidae; genus Arctocebus; species Arctocebus calabarensis. The sequence goes on along the minus strand of CAUYON010147748.1, from coordinate 21,167 downwards.
TACCTGCCTACAGTCATAATAAACTAATTAATAACCCCGTAGAAGAGTGAATTAAATGATCTTCCTCTCTAAACAAGTCTATGCTTACAGTTCTCTGACCTAATCAACGGAAAAGATCAATTCTGATTAACAAAAAGTGTATTTATCCCATTTTTCCTCTTCCTCCCCATTCAAATAATCATATATAGGCACTTAAAAGCAGACAAATGTAGCACTCTTTTTCTATTAAACATTTAATCAGAACTCCAGCAGAAGCGTCTTTCTTCTGATATGAGTGCCACTGAATATATTGCTAATCTTGCATCAGAGTCTAAATGGTTTGGGTGAATATTTCTTAGGGAGAAGGCAAATGTTTTCTCATTAGTTTGTCACCATTGTGATTTAAGTTCTTAAAAGACTGAAAATTTTGCTAGGTCCTTCTCCATCTCAGCATATTGTTCTTTGAGCTTCTCCATGGCTTTTCTGTGTTCTTCATCCACTTCAGTCCTTTTGCTGGGTTGTTCCTTCATAAAGTCTTCCCACTGGAGTAAATGTTGTTTCTCACTAGCTATTAAATGGTCATTATGAATCTGAGAAAAGAAAATTTGGAAGTCATATGACATTTTCCAGACAATTATTTCACAACTTTATCTTATATCTGTATTTCTCCACAAATGCTCTTTTAACTGAAGATTTTTAAATCAATTCTTAAAAATATACAGTAAAAGAATCACTATTGTTAAGCAACTTATATGCGTGTCATACAGGAAATATTTTTAGGTACATTAAAAAAAAAAATGAAAGATTGGTGGTTGCCTGCAGCTCAGTGGATAGGGTGCCGGCCACATACACTGAGGCTGGAGGGTTCAAATCCAGCCCAGGCCAGCTAAAGAACAATGACAACTCCAACAAAAAAATAGCTGGGTGCTGTGGCGGGTGCCTGTAGTCCCAGATAGTTGGGAGGCTGAGACAAGAGAACCGCTTAAGCCCAAGAGTTGGAGGTTGCTGTGAGCTGTGATGCCACTGCACTCTACCCAGGGAGACACAGTGAGACTCTGTCTCAAGAAAAAAGAAAAAAAAAATCATAGATTATTAGTCACTAGAAAAAAACTCAAGAAATCTCTGATTCAATTTGGGGGCTTGAAACCAACACTTAAAATACCTATATCAAATATCTTAATTCTTCTTGAGATGTTCATTAATATTTCTATATAAGGATGAAAAGATCATTTATCAGCATTATAATGCAGATGAAACACTGCCTGAGAAAAGGGCATACATTTAGTTTCTCTCTTCCCAAAGTATAATTTCTATTAATTTTGAACAGTTAACAAAAAACCAAATAGAAAAGGAAAGTATGGGCTCAGTGCCTGTAGCTCAGAGGCTAGGATGCCAGCCACATACACAGGAGCTGGGTTCGAACCCAGCCTGGGCCTGCCAAACAACAATGACAATTACAACAAAAAAAATAGCTGGGTGTTGTGGTGCGCGCCTGTAGTCCCAGCTACTTGGGAGGCTGAGGTAAGAGAATCACTTAAGCCTACGAGTTTGAGGTTGCTATGAGCTGTGATGCTAGAGCACTCTTCTTGAGGGTAAGCTAACATAGTGAGACTCTGTCTCAAAAAAAAAAGGAAAAGAAAAAGTAACTTTTTGACTCTACTTCAACTATTCTACATGCATGTCTTTAGCAGTTAAGTTTTAATACAGACTAAGTCCTATTAAACAAACAAAATTGTGACAGATGTAAACCATAAAAACCTACAAAACACCTGAAGTCATTACTAACTCCACCATGTTAATTTCAAAGCTCTAATGAGGAAGGAACACTCAACATACTTACATAAAGGCAACTCAGATGCTACCCCCGAGCTACCAGGAAATAGATGGAAACCAAGTTTTGAGGCCATCTACAATGTCCTTACTGTGCTTTTTCTCTCTCATTTGGGTCACGATGACAAGAAGGATGAATGATAAACCAAAATGCTCTAAGTACCTATGAAATGCCTCTTTATGCTAGCTGTTTTGCATTGTTTATCTACTTCTATAAACCCCTCTTTGTAAGATTACTCTCATTTTACAAAGAAATTAAGACTTATGGCACTTCTTTATTCTCCTAGGTCAGTCACCTAATAGTCTCCTAGGGTTATAGATGCAAACTTAGGTTTTTCTGACACCTAAACGGAGGCTTTTTTCTGTCACGTGCGCAAATCAGATCTTCCCAGAGGAAGTTTTACACATACAGCTTTAACTCTTACAAGACAAAAACAAGCTCTTGTAAGAGCTCTTCTGCCAAGCTGATGTGAAGTTCCTCAGCGTCAAGACTTCTCAGCAGCAAGACTTTTTAACTGTAAAGCTGTTGAAGGGAATCAGAAGATTAAGTGATAGTCAATTATTCCCATAAAACATGCCCCACAGATTCTTGGGATCTGAATAGGTATTACAATAATGAAGAGAGAGGGTTAGAGAGGGATTTGCTCATCCAGTACATTTGAGAAATAGGTTAAATAAAATTCAACATATTACTTCTTTTTTTTTTTTTTTTTTGTTTTGAGACAAAGTCTCACTATGTCGCCCTGGGTAGAATGCCGTGGCATCACAGCTCACAGCAACCTCAAACTCTTGGGCTTAAGTGATTCTCTTGCCTTAGCCTCCCAAGTAGCTAGGACTACAGGTGCCTGCCACAATGTCTGGCTATTTTTTTTGTTGTTGCAGTTGTTGTTGTTGTTTAGCAGGCCTGGGCCGAGTTCAAACCCACCAGCCTCGGTGTATGTGGCTGGCACCATAACCACTGTGCTATGGGCATTGAGCCAGCATATTACTTTTTAACTTCTCAGCCTTATTAACTGTAACTCTCCACAAAATGCATGAAGGGTTTATTAAACTTTTGATGGAACTTGAGTAAAAACTATTAATAGTTTAAGAGAAAAAGCCAAGGCAGACTAAAAAGAGACAAAAATACAAATAAACTTGATCAAAATGGCATTTTGCTTTAGTTTTATTTTTGGGTGGTGCCGGTGGCTCAAAGGAATAAGGTGCTGGCCCCATATGCCGGAGGTGGCGGGTTCAAACCCAGCCCCGGTCAAAAAAAAAAGCTTTATTTTTAATAAACATGGAGAATATTAAACATGCATGCTCAGATGTTATTTAATTTATTCATTTCTTTTTAAAGAAGAGGACAGGTAAGATATGTCAAGTTCCTAGCTATGCCTGAGGTTCTTAAAAAGAGGTAAAAATTACTATACAAATTATATGCAGTAACTTGAAGGCAGATCACTTTTTAACCTTTTGCCATTTCAGTTTTTGTTCTTTAATTTTAATCATTTAATTTAAGCAACAGATTCTTATAATAATTCAAACAATACAGGCAATTTAAATAAAAGTAACAGTCTTTGCCTGCCATTCCTATATAGGCAGTTCCTGGGTTACGAATGGGATCAGTTCTGCAGGTTCATTCTTAAATTGAATTTGCATGTAATTTGGAACAGGTACATTTACCTGTTATCTGCCTCCCTTTGTAAATGCAAGTCATATATCAGTCGGATGTTTGTAACTCAAGGACTTATTGTAATTGTCTCCATTCATAAGAGAGATGTTTGTAACTTTGGGACCACCAATATTCAATTCAATACTCCTTGATACATCCACTGTTAACTACTAGCCTCACAGTCCAGGTGAAAATAAGATGAAGACTGACAACTCCCAACCCAAATGAAAACTAGTCTTGCTGTCTTATTAAGATGTTCATCTCACTTTATGTTAATCTCCCACCATTAATAATAATTGCTATGCATTCTTGCATTCTTCACAATAATTAGTAAAGAAAGAAAGAGGGTGGGGGAAGGGGCACCTATACGTTCATGTATTGACAATACTGTAGTATTCACATATAAAAACTCAGCTGAAAAAACTTCTACCTGAAACTTAGTCCTATGTGGGATTAACTTTAAGCCATCAAAAATGGTGATAATCAAAAAGTTCATTTACAAATGTTTCAGAGTATTTATGATAAGCTTTTTGATTCTGAACTTATTTGAGCAATATCACATACAATTCTAATCAGTTTATTTATCTGGTTTCCATGACTATACAATATGAAAAATCACAAATTAGAAAAATAAAAGGCTGACCAACAAGTGAAGACAATATGATAGACATCAGACTTATAGCAAAGGAGAGAAAGAAAAACATAAAATACAGAGTATCTGAGGACATTTGGAATAGAGACATAACACAATCTCTCAAGACAAAATTTGATATTCTCAATAATGCCTAATTCTTACAGAAAGTTAACCTGTAACATGAATAAATTTAAAAAATAGGCTGGCGTCGTGGTTCATGCCTATAATCCTAGCACTTTGGGAGGCAGAGGGGAGTGGGGATGGCTTGAGTTGAGAGGTGTGAGACCAGTCTGAGCAAAAGTGAGACCTGGGTCTTTACCAAACAAAAGAAAAATTAGCCAGGGATTGTGGTGGGTGCCTATAGTCCCAGCTCCTTAGGAGGTTGAGCAAGAGGATGGCTTGGACCCGAGAGTTGAGGTTTCTGTGAACTATAAAGCCACTGCACTCTACCCAGGGTGATAGAGAGACTCTGTCTCACAAAAAGAAAAAAAAAAGCATGGACTATATTTTTAAAGATATTCATCCAAAATGGTTAAAATAATAAAAGCACTGTGTTTAAAGAAGATCAAAACCTTAGCTTTGTGGTAAATCTGGCTATATGGAACATTCCTAAAAAAATTTAAACATACGATTACCATATGATCCAGTAATTCCACATAAGAATTAAAATCAGGGATCTGAACAAATATTTGTATAGCCACATTCACAGCAGTGTTACTACAATAGCTGAAAGGTGGATATAACCCGAGTCCACAGGAGAACAGGTACACAAAATGTGGTAAACACCCTAAATGGAATATTATTCAGCCTAAAAAAAGGAGGACAACTCAGCATAATGTGAATGAATCCTGACGACACTAATCTGAATAAACAAACCAGCAACAAAAAGACAGTGTCTGACTCTGCTTATGCTGTAGGACAGTACTTTATGAAGTACCCAGAGCAGTAATTCACAGAGACAGGAAGCAGGAGGGCGGCTGCCAGGAGTGGGAGAGAATGGAGGGGGCAGTTGCTGTTTATCAGGCACAGAGTCTTAGCTTTACAAGATGAAAGAGCTCTGTGGATGCCCCTAGCTGCCTGCCTTTACAGCACTTTCTGCTCACTGTCTAAGCACCACACCCTAACACAAACTTTCCTGTTCCAGCTCTGCCTCCGCATTCCATCCGTATGCTCAGCAATGCCCCTGCTCCCCGACGTGGCCAGTTGGACCCTGCTACCCTTGGGCAGGCTTTTCACCTGTCTTAAACATCAAGTACTCTTGGTAAAGCTTACCCCATCAAACAAGTGAATTTTGAAACTTTATATTAACATCTAGAATTAAACAGATGGTGTAGAAACAGAAACTCTGGGAACGTTCATTCCATTATATTTTTATATAGTACAGATCAAAATTATTATTGTGGATTAACCACAACACACTCCAGAGAAATGGAGACTACAACATTTGTCGACACATACACATACAAAAAGGCTTTATTTTCAGAGTGACTTAGTATTTTCAACATTTCTTAATAAGCATAAGATGTATCATTGTTAGTTTAGAGTAATGAATAAGTTACAAAAATACTTCATGAAAATTGCAAGTGAAAAAACCAAACTATCACAGGAACTTAAATTCTTAAGCTGTTTTTCCACATCTGAATTTAGTTAAGATATACAGTGATTTGCATAATCCTATGACTATTCATTAAATAACCCATCCACAGGCATGAATGCTTCCTTCTCAAGAAGAAATATACATAATGTACTCAATACTTCAGGCTCAAGGGAAAAATTTATCTTTCCAATGTGGTGGTTATTTGTTGCTACATATGAAAGTCCCTATTGTGTTTCTCCTTCATGAGAGACAAATGCCACTTTCAGGGAAAAGATGAAAATGTTGTAAAAGAAAAAAGAGTTATGCAATTTGAAGTATAAAAATATTGATGGAGTGGCCATGTTACTACACCTCCTCAATACATATTCAATGAATTCACCATTTTTTAGTCTCTATAAATCATTGCATAAAAGAAAATAAATTCAGAGAATTTTCTCATCAAAAGTAATTGCTAATCACATAATGATAATACATACCCATGAGTTATATACTCCATTATCTAAATGATCTACTTTTACCTTTTTTCGTTCCTGTTCCCTCTGTTGGAGTCTACAGACTGAATCATTAGCTGCTTGCACTGAAATAAAACAGACAATGGTTTTCAATCAGCAGCCCTTGTTTAAGGACAGACTTACCTGGGGTGCAGGGAATAGGTGGATTGTTTTAGATCTCAAAATCTATGCACAACCCTGATATTATTTTGGTAGTGGTGGTATTGATGGTGGGTGGCAAGAAGGGAAAAGTAAGTTTTGCCAATATAATAAGGATGTCAGAATTAGAACAACCATAATTCTTAAGCTTTGAGCTGCAAAGACATCTAAAGATATCTATCTTTTATAGCTAAAAAGATATAAAATGCCTCATAAATTTGCCACTACATTCTGATTGATTGTACTTTTACAGTCTCTCTGATTCATTAACTCCTCCCCCCTTTTCTCATTCCTACTGCCACTCTCTTGCAGGTAATATTTGATTCCTAGATGGCTTCTACAACTACTATTCTTGTAGCTCTTTTAATTCTAATTTATCCTGGGTGCTGCTGTAAGATTTAAATTTCTCTGAACCATTCCCATTAGGTCATTTGCCTTTCTTAAGAACCCAAACTGCTAGTAATAGCATTTACTATGTGCTAAGACCTGTGCTAATAACCTTCCATATGTTATCCTCCTCATAATTGCACATCCCCATTAAGAAATCACTACTCAATTTTACAGATGACAAACTGAGGCATGCAGAGGTCAAGCTGTCACTCAAGGAGGTCACACAACTAGTGAGTATAAGAAACGGGATTTCAACTTCTGTCTTTCTGACTCTGAAGATAAGGCTCTTATCCTTAATATTCTACTGCTTCTAGTGCAAGCGTCCTTATGATACAAAGATTTTTTCCCTTCTGGGTAGATGCCTAGTGATGTTTGCTTTTTAAGGGGACTAAGGAGGGGAGAGTCTCAAAATCTGAACACATGAAAATGAGGTGTCAGAATGTTGGAAAAGTGAGCACAAAATTGACCAGAGGTTAATGTGCTTAAGCTTTTGTTGCACTGTCTGTCATCTCTCCCGTAATTTCACCAAAGAAGGTTCTGTTTTCTTTCTGAGTAATTATCACTGACATGCATCTGGCAACCTAATCTATGAGAATCTTCCTGTAGTTCCGCAAGGAAGTCCAATTCACCTTGCTGAAGGTTGGTGCACTGAAGTAGCCATAAACTCTAAGGTTTAGATGGCTTTAGGCTGCTAGCCTGATTCCCACAGGCACTTATTTGCAGGGTCTGCATTCCCCAGGACTGCAAGACAAGTTAACAGTGTCGTGTTGATGACAGAGATAATCTCTCAGGGAGACACACTGCTTCCTGCTGTGTGGCCTCCTTTCAACAGATGCAGTCTAGTGGGTACTGTAATCACAGAATCCAGCTTATTTCTACCATAATTCATCAGAAATTTAGAATTTCAGAAGTTGTTAACAGCCTGACTTCTAGCTCCCGTTATGTAGTACATCACTGATTCATAACTTGGATCAAGAAGCTCTTTGAGGATGTTAGAAAAATACTCATTCATCCATCGCACAGTGTTTACATACAACATCACGAAGTTCACAGATAATTTCAAGTACATCGAGGGGATAATTTCAAGTACCTCGGTCTAAGAGCCCTTCCTCTAGGTACTAAAATACATAAACAGATTTCTGTAGTAGAATTGTAGAACAGGAAAACACTCCACTTGAAAACTAAGCTTTCAGAGGAAACCTTATAACGGAATCCTGTTTTGTCACTGATTTCCATTGTGATTGCTAAGATTCATATCTAAAAAACTTTCTTCATGAAAGGATATAATAAAATGATACTCAGACGCAAGAACCCCTGAAAAACAGTCACTTTCTAATAGCACATTATCAATAATCAAAATTTTAATTTTTAATTTTTTAATTTTTTTTTTTTTTTGTAGAGACAGAGTTTCACTTTATCGCCCTCGGTAGAGTGCTGTGGTGGGTGTCACAGTTCACAGCAACCTCCAACTCTTGGGTTTTGGCGATTCTCTTGCCAGAGCCTCCCAAGTAGCTGGGACCACAGGAGCCTGCCACAACACCTGGCTATTTTTTTGTTGTTGTTGCAGTTCAGCTGGGGCTGGATTTGAACCCGCCACCCTCGGTATATAGGGCCAGTACCCTACTGACTGAGTCACAGGTGCTGCCCCTGTATAATAATCAAAAATTTAAATCTGAAGGAAATACTAAGCAAATCTGTTGAGATGTAAGATGGGGGAAATTTATTTTAATGGAGAAGTCCTCTATGAATTTTTCTCCAAAGCCAAAATTGAACTTATTCTTCACCTTTGTGGTAACTTTGAAATATACCTCAAAATACATCTCTTCATAATACATCTCTGCCATTTGAGTTGACAACAAAGCTGAATTAGCTTGCAATTTAAACAGCAAGAGATTAAACAGGTTACTCTGAAAAGCACATATATAGAAAGAACAACAGCAGGTCAAGTACCCGGAAACCCAGGTGAGAGCATGTTCTTGACTGAAATATCTGTATATGAGTATGCAGAATATGGGCAATTGACAAAATGTGGGTTGGAACAGTAAAGGATTGTAAGACACATTCATATGACTATGACAAAAATGAGGACAATGGGACTGATGAGAAGAGCATGGAAAGCAGGAATATCCTCCCTCAAAGGAGGCAAAAAGAAGGAATGTTTTTTCATGAAGAAAAAATGGCAATAACACTTTATAATCCACTTTATACAATGTCCTGTTGGGTAGATGTCCTCTGATCTCTGCTGTAGGCATGAGCAATGTGAAACATCCAGAGATTAATGAGTGGCCAAAGGTCATGTGGTCAGTGCCAGAACTGACAGCTGACACCAAAGCTCCTGCAAAACAGAACAATGTATCTGCTGTACAAGGCAACCTATGAAGTTACCCTTAGGAGCATTAAAAACAAGTGACAGCATTGCAAAGAAAGTAACATCTGAACTGGGTCTGGAAGGATACATGGGTTTCCATAGTACAAGAAAAGGGGAAAGGCATTGAAGACTGAATAAACAGAACCTCTGAGGCTGTGGGGCAGAAGTAATTTGCAGTGAAGAAATGACCCAGGCTTAGGTTTAGTAAAGTGTGAAGAGAGAGCTTACCTACTGCATGTGTGATCTAGCTGGTTTGAGGAAGGGAAGGATCTGTATTCTACATGCATCTTTGCAGCAGTAGATAGTCTTTTGTGTGTTTGGTGGGAGAAAAGTACTCAAGAGGGGACAGAGGCAGTGCAGGGAAAATAATCATGAGCAAGAAGAAAGATCAGTTAAGAAATGTATGCTGGGTGCCCGTAGCACAGTAGTTACTGCACCAGCCACATACACTGGGGCTGGTGGGTTTGAACTCAGCCTGGGCCAGCTAAACAACAATGACAACTGCAAAAAAAACAGCCAGGCATTGTGGCGAGCACCTGTAGGCCCAGCTACTTGGGACGCTGAAGCAAGGGAATCACTTAAGTCCAAGAGTTGGAAGTGGCTGTGAGCTGTCACGCCATGGCACTCTACCAAGGGTGAGGATGTAAGATTCTGTCTCAAAAAAAAGAAAGAAAGAAAGAAAGAAAGAAAGAAAGAAAGAAAGAAAGAAAGAAAGAAAGAAAGAAAGAAAGAAAGAAAGAAAGAAAGAAAGAAAGAAAGAAAGAAAGAAAAGAAAAACAAGAAATGTAATTGGTGAGCTGAGGTGAAGCAAAGGAAGTGGGTAAAAAAAGGGCCAATTCCACAGTGAAACTGACCCTGGTAGTTGGTTGCCCAGATAGATGCACCAGGAGAAGAGAAGATATTTTAGAGTGTTTTCCAAGTTGATAACTAGGAGATAAGGAGAGGGGGAGCAGGTACGAAAAAGAGAATGAGTAAGCAAGAACTCCAGAGAACATTCAGGTATTGGTTCCAGTGAAGTGAGCTGGAGCTCAAAAGCAAGAGCCTCGCTGGGGTACAGGGGATGACATGGCCAGCACACAGCTGGTAGATGAAGTCATGGGAGGGCAGGGAGTGAGGCAGGAACAACACACAGAGAAACGAGGGTGAATGGACGGCAGTCGGCACTAGAGACTGAACTGCAATGGCCTAGATGTGAAAAACAACCACGAATCCACAGTTACTAGGAAACAAGAGAACAGTGTTTCAAGAAAAGGGGGTGGTTCATAGTATCACATATATTACTGACAGTCTTAGGGCTGTGCTCAGAGCAGGCAGCTAAAGAATGGCTCTTTTGTTTATAACACACCCGTCAAGTATCTGGGGTCATTGTGATGATGGGCAAAAAACTTGTGGCCTCCTTATGAACAAATTCCTTACACATGAGGAAGAAAAAAATTATAAAACGTATGTGGTGGGTATATGGGTGGTCGCTGTATGATTCTTTTAACTGTACTGGCATATTTGAAAAGTTGCCTAATAAAATATCATAAAATTAAAAAGAATATTACTGACAGCCTTACAATATAAAATCATGCATTTCTGTTTTAGAAATCAGTTTTATCAACACAGGATTTAAGAGTTCTGACTTGTAAAACAAGTGGTGGTTGTCAGCAACCACCAGCTCAAGGAACACCAATATTTTGATAACTCTGTGAGATCAGTGCTTCTCAAACTTCAAGGTAGATATAAATCTTTGGAGGGCTTGTTAAAAGACAAATTCCAATTCACCACATCTATCTGGGGGTTCAAAATTCTGCATTTTGGACAAACTCTGGGTAGTGTTGACACTACTCACTCTTGAACTCCACTTTTAGTAACAGTGCTAGATCAGCTAATGCAGAGGCTACTTTAATGGGAACATCACATCCACAAAGTAATAGTAATTTGCAATATAATTTTAAGACAAGTGGTGAACTCACAAAACACAATAATCAAGGCAAGATGTATGAAGTTTGGTTATGAGCATCAGTCAGCTCTGCTTGTAGGAAGAATGTGGAAGCTGTTTATTTGAAGGAAATAGTCTTAACTGTTACAAAAGTTAGAACGTGGACTAACTAATAAAAGTTCCTGGAAGGCAGATATGTTATTTGAATGTCCAACATAATTCGGATACAAGGAGCAGTATGTTCCCTCTCTGCAAACAAAGCCTTAAATTTAAGTGCTGGAAGAAACCTCCGAGATCATCTAGTTCAAACTACTCATGATCTAACAGATGAAGAATAGAGCTAGAAGTAGAACTATATAGCACTCAGGTTATGTTGTAAAACTAGTTACTGCATTGAAAGCTTGAAGACCTCAAAGTCACTTAAACTTTTTCTCTAACATTCATAAAGAAGAGCAATTATTTACACTTCTTCCTACCATAAAGCAATCCTATGGTTAACTCATTAAGCAGACAAAAAAAAATGTTAGTGATTTGGAGGGAAAGGGGACTGAATTTCTGAGAAATATCAGGAATCTGCCTCTATAATAATATCAGGATGTTATTCAGGTATTTAAGCATGGGTGACACGTGATTAAACAGCTATAAATTACATCATTGTCCAACTGAAAGCTTAGGAGATCTGAGAAAAGTAATCTGGATATTGATTTCTTCATTTTCCTTTTCAAAATTAACTGAGCGGTTACTAGATATGAAAACGTAGGTGGTTTTTTGGGGGTAGTGAGATGACTTTATTTCTGTGGAATGATTATGGGACTGAAGACTGCCCAAGTTGGGAAGAGGAGCTGGGCTGGAAGGATCAAGCCAATTCTCCTCACAGTACTTAAAGTGACTGCACCAACAGGAGGTCAGCTGTAACTGCAGGATTAGGAGGTGGCACATTAGTAACTTCATGCATCTCCCATTATGCCTGATGAAAATGGCAACGGTGTGTGGAGAGAGAGTGGAGGGTTTCACGCCCTGTTTTGATCTCAGGATTTGGCTGAGCACCTAGTGTATAGGTTTTCCTAAATGGATATTGGGAAACACCTTTGATGCAGCTAAAAACTAAAAATAAAAGCTTGCTTTATGTTTATAGAAAAGAGAGTATGGGCTTTGTTCAATCAGGAATTTTTATAGCTAAATTTAAAAGCAGATGCACATACATGCAAAATAGCTTGCTTTCTCTCATGAATGGAAACCAAATATGAACTTGTCATTTTCCCCAAACATTTTTACACGTCTGTGAGATGTGGAGCAATTATGCAGTCCTGTCACATTTCACTTCCTGATTCCACTTCCAGCTGCAAAAAATTAAGATGAAAAACTTTCCACAAAAGTAATCATTACAACGTACTTAAGTATCTTTGGATAAAAGACAGTTTAAAAACAAATCACAATGATGTCTTACTATGCCAATTACGATGGCAACAAGGTTTATGTCTTGTTAACAATAATTTGCATGCCTTTGTTTCAAGATGATGACAAAATATAGTGTCAATACAGATAAACTTTATGGAATAAAGTAAGATTTTGATTTAGCAAATCATTCACATTAAGCCACCAAAATAAGATTATACTCAAAATTCTTTGGTTGAATAATCGTGTCTTCCGGTAAACTTCTAAAAACACTCTACATGAAATTGGTCGATTTAAATCTCTTCCTTTTGCATATTTTGTTTAAGGTCAGTTCCTTACTTGTCACAGTGGTAACCTTTGGCCTGTGATGGGCTAAGCTGGATGAAGCACATTCAATTCCCTCTCTTACACTTCTGTTCACATTCTGGCAAAACCAAGTTTTCAGATCATACGTTAGGACTGAAAACAAAGCAATAAAACTACAGTCAATGAATTATTCATATAATTTCTACTCTCCTCATAATAAATCATTTTCCCTCAACAACGTGACAGATAGTTGCTGATTTGTGAACACATTTGAAATTAAGATTGCCAATCTGGAAATTTGAAAGATAACTACTATCATAGTTATTGTCTTTTAAAAAGTTAATATCTAGATTAGGATTAATTATATTCTTTGTTAAATTCATCATAAGAAAATAAGAATGCATCTTCTTTTCCTAATTTTGAAGGGATTCCTTCTCAAAATTTGTCTATTTCTTACCATTATTAAAAGTATAGACAATTAATTATGCTAGCAATAAGGTAATTTTCATACAAAAATTATTTCATATAAATGTCTCTTTGTTAGAATGTCATCGTAGATGGTCCATCAGTAATTCCTACAGGTTATGTCTTTAAATAACTGTATAAAAACTGATTTCCCCCAGCCCCGGGATCTTCTGAGTCTCAGGAAGTGTACTTACTGGGCTGTCATGAACTTCACTGTTTCACAGCTGTCCCTTGAGGGAAAAATACAATATATACTAAGCTCTTTAATTAGAGTTGAAATTTGAACCTCTCAGTAAAATATTCACTAATAAAGTAGATTTAAGATTATTACAAAATTTATGCTAATTTTATTTTTTTCTTAGAAAATGAAAAACACATATATAGAATTATTTTAAATTCAGGCTAGAAAATTATCATACTTCTATTGAAGTTCCATTAGAAAACCTTACCTCACAAGGGAGCACAGGATGGGAGGTCAGTGTTCTCTGCAAGTGGGCAAAATACTCATAGCCCTCCTCCTATTATAACATTAATACAATCATTAACTTAATCTGTAACAAGATTGAAGTAGAGAATATATATGCTTTATAGGGCAACATACTGTTTAGTTTGTTAGAATGAAATGGAAAAAGCTAATTTCAGTAGTTAAAAAAAATGAACAAAAATTCAATTATAATTATCGCAATTTATAATATTAACATCTTTGCTCAAGTCAGAATAAAAATAATGAAGGAGAGCTCAATAGCAAAAATGAAATTCCAACAGAAAGGGAATTTACTAATAGCACTCAATGAAAGAGAGACTTCATGCTATATTCTTCAGAGCAAGAGAGTTTAGGAATGAAAGGGTAGTTTGTGATGAGTCTCTTTCCAAAAGTGGTTCTGAATTAAAGTTCTAAGTACATTCACTAATACAACTGACTTTGAAGAGAGCAACCAAGGAGGCAGCATTATTTTCTTTGTATTGTGAGTATGAGAAAAGGGAGAATGATTTTTGGGGAGATTCAGATCAAACATGGAAACGGAGAAACTAGGACTGATGCCCTCAGGTGTAAGTGCTGCCCCGAGGTCTTCACACTGAGTTTTGAATGAAATATGAACCGTCTTTGGTCTGCCCCTTGGTCTACTCTATGAGTGGAGTACAAGCCTCCTCCAGAGTGAATCACAGGGAAACTACTGGACAAAGGGCGCTGAGCAGAATTCCTTCGTGAACCTTGGACATTCCTTCAATTGCTCTCAAATGCCTTCCTCCCAAAGAAGTAAGACATTATATAAAATATTTTCGATCATTAAATTATAGTTCAATTTGGCAAATAAGTTTTGGAAAAGTCAAAATAAAATCAAACATTCATCTTTCCCCTGTCAGAGTAAATGGTGGTCTGGACATAAACTAGGGACTATACATATGATAAGGAAAAACAATTAAAGGCATGAGAATTATGCAAACATGTTTTCAAAAAGGAAAAAGGAAAAGGGAGGTAAGAGAAAGAGGGAGGAGGAGAGCGAGACACAGACATACATACACATGCACAGACACAAAATCAAGTTCAGAAAGAAATGTAACCCAAAGAACAGAGGAAATTTTCCCAAAGAGCTTCAAATTATAAAATTGTTTATTAAAAGATAACCATAAAAAAAAGATAACCATAAAAGCATTTTTATTAAATGGTTACTAAATGTCTTCACTTTTTTTGAAGAAATTAAATGTATATTAACTGTTATTCAATGTTTATTAAATCATAAATAAACAATATAATTAAAAAATGCAGATGCATTGCAGAGATAGGTTAAGTTGACAGAGAGCTGATACCATCTTTGTAAAAGTGAATGTCAGATACTATCTGAAATAAAAGCCAGAGCCTAGCAAATGATTCCATGCTTTTAGTCTATCAGTGTTTTCAATAACATTTTATCTCAATGTTAATGGGATTGTTTTGAAATTTGTATCTTTTGTTTATAAGCGCCAGGTGAAGATACATTTGTATGTATATACATATACACACACATACACATATATATAACAGTTTCACTAAAAACAGTATGTAAGATATGACTCCGTTTTAAATAAAATAACATCTATGCATTAGTCAATCATTCCTGATCATGTTGCGTTAACACCTTCAACATTTAGTAACTTCCACTAAGAGGCATTAATTTCTTATCCAAGAATCTGTGGATTGCCTGATGTCAGTTGCATTTGACTCCACGGCACAGATTGGATTCAAATCTGCCCAGGGGCCTTCTGAGACCAGCAAACTCTTGGGAGCATATTCTTCTCATGGTGACAACAGGGTCAAAGAGGGCAGGCCAACCCCCCATGCAAGCACATTTGTAGCCTTAGCTCACATCACAGAGACACAGACACATCACTTGGGACACAGCACTTTTCTGTGTTTGGTTAAAGGAAGACACACAGCAAAGATCAAAGTCAAGAAGGGGGGATAGAGTCCCATGACCATTAGGCCATGGCATAAGTGTAGATGTCAAATAATACTACAGGGGACAGAATTGAGAATGGTAATTCTGTTCTCCATCATCCATTTATTCGTCTATATGCGTAGAGAGCACAGAGGGATGATCTACAGTAGGGTGATAGGATTTTACATGATTTTCTTTTGCTTTATTCCTTGCTTGGGGAGGAGGAGAAAGTAGAGGTTTGATTTCTTAAAAACTGCATTATGTACAACTATTTAAAGTTTTATTGAGGCACAATTTATATGCCAAAAAATTCATCCTTTCAATGTGTATATTTCATCATCCTTTAGCATTCAGTTTTGCAAACATCAACTTTAATTTCATAATATTTTCATGACTCCAAAAAGAAAACTATTAATAGTAATTACTCAATTATGCCCTTCTCCAAGCCCTTGGTAAACAATTTAGTTTGTGTGTCTATTGTTTTGTTTATCCTGAATATTTCATATCAATGAAATCACACACTGTGTGGGATTTTTTTTTTAGATAGGATCTCACTCTATCACCCAGTGTATGATTTCATTTATATGAAATATTCACTAGAAAGATAATCAATGTCATTAATCATTAGTGAAAAACAAATGAAAATTACAATGAGATACACACTCACTAAAATGGCTAGAGTTAAAAAGGCAGACCATAAGGCACGCTAGTGAAGATGTGCAGAGACAGGAACCCTTATTTACGGCCATCCTTACTTATGGCAAATTGAAATGTAGAGTTAAACAGGACAGAATGATTTCTTTCCCAGATATACACACATACACATATACAGAAAACCCTCCACACAAACGTTCTTAACTACATTTTTCGCAACAACAAAAAAATGAAAACCACTCAAATGTTTATCAACTGATAAATGGATAAACAATATGGCATATCTATACAATGGAATGTTGTTAGGCAGTAAAAGCAATGAAGTATTGATGCGGGTTCCAGGAAATGGGATGACCCCAGGAAACATGATGCTAAGTGAAAGAAGACATTTTAAAAAGGTCACATATTTGCCAAGAACTTTGGCAGGTTGAGGTGCGGGGATTACTTGAGGCCTGGAGCTCAAGAATAGACTGGGCAACATGATGAGAACTCATTTCCACAAAAAAATTAGCCAGGTATGGTGACATGCACCTCTAGTCCCAGCTACTTGGGAGGCTGAGGCAGGAGGATCACTTGAGCCCAGGAGTACAAGGTTTCTATGAGCTATGACTGGGCCACTGTACTCACTAATGACTAACGATGTTGATTATCTTTTTATGTGATTATTGACCATTGTATGCTTTTCTAGAAAAATGTCTATTTAGCCCTTTGCTCATTTTTCAATTGTTGTCCTTTTCATTGTGGAGTTGTAAGAGTTCTTCATATGTCCTGGTACAAGACCCTAACCTGACATATGATTTGCACACTGTGGGTTATCATTTCATTTTTATTATGGTGCCTTTTGAAGTACAAACATTTTTATTTTCGATGACATCCAGTTTACTTTTTTTCATTTTGTAGCTTTGGTGTCATATGTAAGCACCACTGCTTAATCCAAACTTATGAAAAATTTTAATGTATTTTGTTTAGAATTTTATAACTTTATCTCTTACATTTAGGTCTTTGATTCATTTTGGGTTACTCCTTGTATATGATATGAAGAAGGAATCCAAGCTCATTTATTCTCATGTAGATATCCAGTTGCTTTACCACTATTTGTCTGAAAGGCTGTTCTTTCACCATGGGGTTTTCTTGTACCCCTTGTCAAACATCAATTGACTGTAAATATGTTTATTTTTGGACTCTCAAATCTATTCCACTGATCAGATGTCTAACATTATTGATCCTTCCACAGTGCTTCTGCAGCTGTATAGTAAATTGTGCAATTAAAGTATGAGTTTTCTGAATTTGTACTTTAAGATTTTCTATGTTGAGCCTCTTGAATTTCTGTACCAATATTAAGATCAACTTATCAGCTCATGTAATAAATCTACACGGGATGGCAGACATAATTTTTTAAATAACAGTGATTAACCTTAAAAATATACTTTCTAAAAATATAGTATTTCTTCTTTAAATTTTATAAATATTTAAACTGGATAAGATTGACTATAATGACTTAGCAACTATGAAAGAAATTGTATCTGGCACTGAAGATGTGCAAATACTTTCTGAGGCAAAGTACAAAAGATGTAATTAACCTTTTAGTAAACTCAAGAGGAACTTGAGATAGAAGAGTGCTGGAAAGTGCTTTAAAAGAAGAACACAGTGTTCTTCTACCAAAGACAGGTGGGGAGGTATTGGTTTCAGGTAACTGAGTATTCACTGGAACCATCTGTAAGGACTAATGATGGGAAATTAGTCAAAAAAGGTATACAAAGAGATTATGAATAATCAATTATAGGTATGTTTACATGTTCACATTTTAAGGAGCTTTTAAAATTATGACCAAAATTTAATCATACAGTAGGATAAGTAACAAAGATACGAATAACACATAAAGGTGATCAGCATATTTTAACTCTGAAAAGAAGTGATACTTGAGATAGGGTTGGTAGGAAAATCATTAATTGGAAAATCAAATATATAGTCTTAAAGCATTGTTCAGGAAAAAAATAATTTCATCACCTTGCACCATAAGGAATAGAAATGTTTGTCAACATGCTCTAGTCATTTGGGCAGATGCCCAACAGAACTAGTGGACTGGACTGCTTAGAACTAAGAAGTACTCTGTCCTGTCTGCCAAATCCTTCATTTTATAGATCAGGAAGCTGAAGTTCAGAGATATTTAGAAACTCTAGTGTTCCTGTCATATTCCGTTCCCTCCCCCTTTTTTTTTTTAAAGTATCCATTTGTATATTGCCCTCATTTACTCATTGATGCAAATTGTTACTCACCCCCAAATGGGCACTGGGAAAAGAATAGTGAGATAATTTCCCCCTCGGAGTCCTGTTAGACTGGGAGTCTAATGAGAAATCCAAATGAAGACAGCTAGTTATGACAGAACATGACAATATTTCTAATTGAAATATTCCTGAGCGCATAAGACAAGTGGTGCCCCGGGGAAGGAATGAGGACGAGCAAGGGAGCCTTCAGAGGAAGGTACTGAGGTAGGTGAGTGTGGGACTGGAGCTCCAAAGACAGCACAACATGTGCCAGCACAGAAACTTGAGACAATATTGGTATTTTCAGGAAGCCACAGGTATGCACAATACCTGTGTGTTAGGTCTGATGGTGCAAAATGCACAGAAAGTGGTAAAATATGAAATTATGAAGAATTGTTGCCTGCTATGCAAATATTAAACTGTGATCTTGTGGCGTTCCATTAGAAAATTCCTACCCAAGTGACATAATTCGATTGGTCTGAAAGATCCCTTTGCTGGTGGTGTGGAGGATGCTGTGAGTGACAGCAGAGGCAGGAAGACTGGGAAAGTGGTGGCTGTTGCCAACCCAATGCTTGATGAAACCTGCCAAGGGGCCAAGCTGGAGCAGCAGCTACAGAAATGGAAGGTAGATGCAACTACGAGAGAGATGGGATCAGTGCGTCTTGCTGATGAAGCACAGAGAAAAAACAGGAGGCGAAGCAATTAACCTATTGTAACAGACTGAATGTTTGCACGCTGCCAAAAGACCTCTGTTGAAACCCCTAGTCCCAAATGGGATATTGGAAGGTGGAACCTTTAGGAGATGTCCTGAGAATAACGTCCTCATGCTGGGATTGTGTCCTTACAAATGGGTCCCTGAGAATTCTCTCACCCTCTTTCCACCATGTGAGGATACAATGAGAAGTTGGCAGCCTGCAACCTCCAAGGTTCCTCATCACAACTGGACCTTGCTAGCACCCTGACCTCAAGGCGTCCAACCTTCAGAACAGTGAAAAATAAATGCACTGTTTTTAAGCTTTCCGGTCTATAGTATTTTATTATAGTGGCTGGAACTGCTAAAACATTAAGACATCTACTACATTTTCAATTTTTCTACTTGTTCCTATTAATGGGAAGGGTGATAGTATCTATAATTTTTAACCAAGTTTATAGTATGTGTACACAATTAAAGCAGACTAAAATATCGGAGGGAATATGAATATTACAGCATCCTTTTGGAAATAAGAACGTTGAATTAAGTATAAGACTTGTATTTTCTGCCTTTCCTTAAACCAAATCGTAAGCAGAAGCCCATGCATCTGGGAAGTGACATCCGGGGCTGACCAATTCGTGCCAGGAGGTTTCTTACCATGCATTTTTATTACTCCGCTCTTCGTACTTTTCCAAGTGCAGACAAGGATTATTATGTGAAGAAGGGGGCATACAAATAAGATGTAGAAATGAAAAATGTAGTCATGAACACCTGCCTCATGACAATTAAGGCTGCTTCTTCTATTTTAATACATATCACTAAGAAAACAGTCCATTGCTCAGGGACAAAGGCATGACACACAGATACCATATACAAAACAGTGTGTGGTCAATAGTTGATATTTCCCAGACTTCTGGGAAACCAGGGTCACATGTACTTTTACTGCATGAATGTTTTTAGTGTAACATACACTACGATCTACGAGTGAGTGGTTGTAGAGGTTAGTCTTCAGGCTGTTTCCATGAATGGACTGGCAACAGTGTGGAGATTGTTACCTTTACAGAATAATTTCTTCTGGCTGTCAACATTTTATAAGTAAACAAAAAATAAATATTAAAAAGATAAAAGGGAAAGGAAGTATTCTATTCAACAAATGGAGCTGCTGGATTAAATATATTTAAACAGGTCATTTACTATAAGACTTAATAGTGTCTTTACTAATGGATGTTGTAAATTGCCAACTGCTTTGTATTGTCCATGGAGCAATATCTAATAGGTAACTAGGAAAAGACAAGGAAACAAAACCAGAATGCATACGCCCATGTTGTTTTTCATGTGGTTGGGGACAAAGTAGGTGAGCTGCAAAATATAAAAGCACGGTAAAAAGGACTGCCTGGAAGAGTAGTCAGTGACAAATGGCTCTGGGTACTAGTTGTCTTCCAACAAGTTAAAGGGCCGAGGAAATGAAAGGGTATTGAAGATCAGTTCTAATTAGAAATCTATGTATGGAATTTTGGAAGCACACCTCAAAGTGTACTATTTTAGTGAAATACTTTAATCCACACACACAATCAATTTATGCTCACCTCCTTTAGCAGTTCTCACTGAAAATAAAGACATGGGTAAAAAATTCTGAGTTTTTTTTTATTCCCAGTTTCACACTATCATATCATCTATCACTAAGCATTTCATCCCTCCCACATCTCTCAAGTTAGGTGAAATTTACTTTACCAGAAACCAGTATTAAGACTAGTGAGAAAAAGGAAACCATTGCTCAAAGGCTTTGGAAATAAGAGGCAGGGAACCCTCAACAAAACCGTTCCTGTTCCTGTCGTTTGTACCGACTTATACTTTTGCATAATGAGAAAATCATGGTAACAAGACCTTATCATTTTCATTTTCTCTGAGTCCAAGGGAGAAATCTTGGACATAAACACACACACACACAC
>CAUYON010147747.1:0-10370 GCA_963573935.1 Arctocebus calabarensis | reverse complement strand
TTGTTTGGTGGGCCCAGGCTGGATTCGAACCCGCCAACTCAGGTGTATGTGGCTGGCGCCTTATCCCGTTGAGCCATAGGCGCCGAGCCTCTAATACTTAATTTCATCCGTTTGTCATGGGTGCCCAGGGGCTGTTGTCTTACCTCTTTTGTCCCCATCTGTTGGATGATCAAATTCAGGAGCCTTAGTGCTGGGTCCTTAGCTCCTGGGGAGGAAGTGGACATCTGCACTGTAGGGACTGGGGCGGGGAGAGTTGCTGCAAATCAGAAATAACTTCAGGCTTCCCAGTCATGAACAATGTTGTTTTCTCAGGGCTGTCTCACACAGAAGATACCTAATAATTTTTGTTGACTCTAACGATTTTATTAGAAGAGAGTGTGTCTGGAGTGGCTGACCCAGGGTAAAAGCCTGAAGAATCACTGATGGATTAAGTGTGGGAGTGAAGTTTGATAGAAGAGAGACTTTTCATATACATCAGAAAGGAAAGTATACTTTCCGAAGCATCTGGTGAGAAATGAAAAATACAAGGCAGTAAAATTCCCTGGGGTGACCCTGAGTTGGACTTTTCAATGCAGGAAAATCTTTGTGAATACAGGGATGAGGTGTAGCCCAAGAGCAGTGGCTATGGAGAAGGCATTAGTAATGAATGGAAATATAGTGTGTGGCTTGCTTTGTTGTTTAGTTTGCTCTAAATTCACTACTGCTGGTTATGGTACATTTGCACAAAGGATAAGGCAGAGGAGTCAGGAACCAGTAAGAAAAAGGAGAGGAGGAAAGAAGTAGACAACAATAAACAGCCTAGTACAAGTGTCTTTATAATAAAAGTTTTCCTCTGGATAGATGCCCAGTAACAACAAAAAGAGGTGAACAGTTGAGTGAGGCTATACTTATGACTGTTGAGTTGTCCCACTTGGGACTAATTCTCCATTTACATGGTATATTCCTGATGAGACTGTCCAGGGTGGCTTAAGACAACACCTCATGTCTGATCCAGTTGCTGTTTCAACTTACTGAGGGACTTTAGATGCATGTTGAAATTGAATTGGTGTACCAGTAGGGGTAAAGAGGAGATTGGAATTATCCTCAAGGATATCTGAACTTTCAGACCCTTGAGGTATATGCGTATTTCTAGGGAGACTTAAAAAAGTTAAAAACCACTGCTCCCAGCTCGGCGCCTGTGGCTCAACAGGCTAAGGCACCAGCCACGTACACCTGAGCTGGCGGGTTCGAATCCAGCCTGGGCCCGCCAAACAACAATGATGGCTGCAACCAAAAAATGGCTGGGCGTTGTGGCAGGCACCTGTAGTTCCAGCTACTTGGGAGGCGGAGGCAGGAGACCCGCTTGAGCCCAGGAATTGGAGGTTGCTGTGAGCTCTGATGCCACAGCACTCTACCCAGGGTGACAGCTTGAGGCTCTGTCTCAAAAAACAACCAAACAAAAAAAACCCCACTGCTCCAAAGCTTAAACTGCTGTCTCTAACATTTATGCATAATTGTGCTTTGCTAGGATGAGAAGATAGGTTACTGTTAGAAGAAATGTGCGTGGATGTGTCTTCAAGCATATTAGTAGGTCCAGAGCATAAACTAGAGTCTCAAACGGAAAAAGCCCAGATGCCACTGTGAAGGGCAGGAGGCACAGAAACAAATGTGACTCATTTGTAAATGACAACAAACTGGGTGCAGTGTCTCACACCTGTAATCCTAGCACTTTGGGAGGCCAAGGTGGGAGGATCACTTGAGACCAGGAGTTTGAGACTAACCTGCACTAACCTGTTCTCTTTTTTGTAGAGAACCCCATCTCTACAAAAAAAAAAAAAAAATGTAGCCAAGTGTGTACAGTATATACCTGTACTCCCAGGAGCACTTGAGCCCAGGAGATGGCTTGCAGTGAACTATACCCCAGCCCTGCATTCTATCCTGGATGACAGAGTGAGACTTTGTCTCCAAAAATAATAAGTATATGAGAACAAAATCTGTGGGTGCTGTTAATTAGCCTTTCCTTTTGCTCCTTTGTCCTCTGAAACCACGGTTGTGAGGTTTTGATGTTGAAGCCTTCTTGAGGTGTGTATTAATTTCCTAGGGCTGCTGAAACCAGGTAATGGGTACCACAAGATGGGTGGTTTAAAACAACAGGAATTTATTTTCTCACAGTTCTGGATTTCATAATAGAAGTCCAAAATCAAGGTGTTGGCAGGGCTGTGCTTCAGCTGAAGCCTGGAGAGAAGAATCCTTCATAGCTTCCTAACCAGTGTTGCCCTAGTTGCCAGCAGTCCTTGGTGTTCCTTGGCTGTGGCAACATGACTTCAATCTGCTCTGTCTTCATGTGGCCTTCTGCTGTGTGTGTCTTTGAGTCTTCATGTGATCTTCTCATAAAGACACAAGGCACCTAATGTTGTATGATCTTGTCTTAATGACTTCTGCCAAGATCCTATTTCCAATAGAGTCATCTGAGTAGATGTGAGTTTTGGGTTGAAGTGGGTAGAAGTGGGTTGAAGACTCTGCTACATTCTTTGGAGTTTAAGATTGCACTGTGGAATAGAAGTTGTGGATAGAGTTGGTTATAAAGACAGTAGAGAAGACAGGAGATAGATGTTCAAAAGTGGTTGGATAGGTAGAAGTAGAAAAGCTTGGCCAGGCACGGTGGCTCACCCTAGCACTCTGGGAGGCTGGGGCAAGTGATCACCTGAGCTCAGGAGTTCGAGACCAGCTGCAACAACAGCGAGACCCCCGTGTATACTAAAAAATATAAAAATTAGCCAGGTGTTTTGTGGCAGGTTCCTTATGACACTACGACACTGCCTAGGCTAGGAAAGTGAGACTCTGTCTCAAAAGAAAAGCGTAAAATGAGATTCTCTTAAATGTTATTTGGCTTTGCAATCAAGATACCAAAGGCTGTAGATTTAGGAGTGGAGAAGGAAGTTGTTGGCATCTCCTGTTCTCTTCTTGATATAATTCCTTAGCTCTGCATTCCTGATTTAAGAAGCTATGAGCTCCAAAACAACCTCCACCCCAATTGTGAAGAAACACACCTAACTTTTATGACTCAACAAAGGGAGTATCTTGCAATAGTCATGTACTGCTACCTCAAAATGTCCCTTATTTCTCATCTGAATCATAAAGCAAATTTATATAGCATCGCTGTGTCCAGTTGCAGTAACAGTGGCTTCATGATACTAACTAGTCCAGTTTTACTTTCTCTGCACAAAGCTGAGAGTGAGACTGAGAAAAATACTTTCTTACAAAGGGGTCCTAGCCCAGGGATTGGGTTTCAATTAGATAGGTTATTTCAGGCTTACAGCAGGCCCCGAAGAAATCATTTAAGGTCATTCTGAGGGGATTGTAGTTGTTGAGAGGGATCTAGACTCAATTAGATCCTTATTATTATTCCTTTGTCTTTCAAAGATGTGAGAAAGACCCCAGAATTTGGGTGGCTTTTTAAGGACATCTGGCATACAGTCAGCAGCGTGCTTTCCAGGTAGCTTTCCCGCCTGTGGGGGTATCCACAAACCTAAAGTAGAGACTCTCTGATTTGTCCCAGAGATTTTCCTCAAAGCCCTGGGAAATGGGACCAGAAAGAACCACTGACTGTGGTGTTGGTTACAGAAAATGAAGGTATCCAAGTTATCAAAAGCAGGTAATGAAATAACATCAAGAAAGTATGTTCCTAAAACTTAGAGAATATAAAAGAAGTTTTAGTCCACATAGTTTTTAAAGTAAAATCTAGCCTCAGGACAGATAATAAATCAGGGTGTGAGTCACCCCTCTTCAGTTGGAATGACAAGAGACTTAGACCTTGGCACTAGAGATTCAAGGGTTACCCACACCCACATTCCTTCTACTGCCTCACCTGCCCCAGGTATGCTCTAAAGCTACAGCTAAAAATAACTGCAGAAACTTGAAGTCTGGGAACTTGCCCTGAACAGTCTCACTTAGAGTAAGAGCTGACAGGTGCCAAGTGGACAGGAGACGGGAAGAAAAGGGGCTCCCGTAGAACCAGGCAGTCTCTGGGACGTGGGCCCTGATGATGTCTGCTCAGATTCTCAGAGCTTTTGTCTGTTCATAGCCATCGGTTCACCGACACCTTCCAAACTCTCTTGCCCTTTCTAACCTACCAATGGCATCTACAGGCTGGAAAGAGGGATGGGTAAAAGCAGCAGGTAGGGAAAGTGTTAGTCATGGGACTGTTCACTCTGTTGCTATGTGACCTCTTGGGAGTTGCTGAACCTCGAGATTTCTCCTCTGTTAAAATAGAAAGGCCATCTATCCTATCCACCCCACAGAATCTTGAACTTATTTTTAAAAATCCTATTCTTTCCCTTCCAGTGTCTGCCATATCCTAGTCATTGTGCCAGGAAAACAGGCACAGTGACTGTCACAGAAAAAGAAAAAGTCACCCGCTGTCACTGCTGACCTCAGTCTTAGCAGCATAGCATTGTGGCTGTATGTGCCTACAGACTGTGTCCTACTCATGAAGAAGCTTAAACATCGCACAGGGGCCAGCATATAATGTTCCATATCTGTCATGTTCTGAAACCTGCTACGTGTTGGGAACTTTACATGTATTGTCTATAGTTCTTTGAACAATGCTGAAAGGTGGATATTATCTTTCCCATTATGAGTTATATAACCTAACTGCCAAATCTACCCTTTACTAGCTGTGAGACTTTGGGCAAGTTATTCAACCTTTCTGTGTTTCAATCTCCTTTATCTGAAAAGCACCTACCTTACAGGGTTGTGAGATTTACATGAACTATACTACAGCTTATCATAACGATCAATAAATGGTAGCCATTGTAATTATTATTATTACTGGTGTTATAGACGAAGAGTGGTTAAGTAGCTTGCCCAGCTGGTAAGGGGCAAAATAAAAATTTGAAGCCTAATTCAAAGCCTCTGCTCTTCACACGAAATACATTGTTGGGTATGGGTGTATAATTCCATATTACTCATTCAATAACGGATTATTGAATGATCATACCATCGTTTATCGTGTTTTTCTCCCCTTTGGAATAATGGGTTCTACATAACAAATAAATATGATGCAAATGAGCTTACAGATTCCAACCTATTTTCAAACCAGCAACACTCGGCTAAGAGATTATGACATTTTCATTTTCACCAGTAGATGGCAGAAGGAAGAAAAGCTCACCCTGGAATGGGAAAGTTTTAATTCCGAGAAAGTGATTAACAGGGGCCATGACAGAGGCGTGGTGGCAGACTGAGCAGCCTCTTTGTGCGAGTACATAGTGTGACTGGCCCATAGTGACTCAGGGGTAAGGGTCTGACTGGGCATGGGAACTGCCTACAGGTATCTGAGGGGCTTCAGCCTTTGAGAAGATCTGCTAGGTTGAACTCGCAGGTTCTCAACCTGTGGATCGCGACCCACAGGAACTGTATTTAAGGGCCGCCACATTAGGCAGGTTGAGAATCACTGACCTAGAAGATGAGAACTCGGAGAACGAGGCAAACTAAGTTTCGGATGTAGCACATTCTGCTGCAATCTCTACCGCACAGCTCCCAGCTCTGTGCCGCCTTCTTTTCACCTCTTTCCCCAAGCTTGCCCCCAACTCTCGGAGGTGATCGGGTCACTTGTCCTCTGTTTGCTCCCTCCTCTGCCTCTGCCTCGGTCTGTAACATAGGAATACTGATATTCCCCCTGGCCACCCCAATGCCTGTTGTCTGTGTTTATAAATGGAAATCGCTCCAAGCCATCAGTCCCCATCCATTGCGTCCCCCTCTCTCCCCGTTCATCCTTCCAGTAGGCTTGGCCCACACTGTCACTCCTCTGCCAAGTAAACTTGGTCCTGAGTAGCTGGTGAACTACTCCTTTATTCATTTTGTTCTAAAGATGTGTCTTTTATTCCAAAGTAATGGGGAATTGTCCTTCTGGGTTCAAAAGAGTAGCAGCAGGCTTCAGGTGTGGTCAGAATTACTGGGTGACCCCACGCGTCTATTTTGCTGCAGCTCTTGTCCTCAGACATTCCTGTGGAGGAGGAGTCCACTGGTTACTCCTGCTGGAGACCTGACATCTCGCTAACCCAGGCTGTTAGATCCAGTGCCAACTGAAAGCCAACCTTCCTATTGTGATTTCTGGGTGGGTAGAGAGCGGGAACTGTCACCAGGTTTCTTCACGGACTGATTTCTACTTGGACATTTGTCATGGTGGCCTGTTGGCTTTTAACAAGTGATTCACTACAACAGGGCTTGGAGAGCCTCCTGTGTGCTGGCATTGCTTGGTACCTGGCGTATAGTATTTCTTTTACTGGAGGCCCTGACTCATTTCTTGAGGAAACTGTGGATGAGAAAAGCTTGTTTGTGATATTTACAAACCATAATCTAGTCATTCCTTTTTCTGTGTCTTCCTTTGTAGACATGTTAAGGAATTTTTACAGGGTGAGCCTGTGCTGATGAAAAGAAGCGGAGATTCGGTATCATACTGAATCTGTGGCTTTTGTTTCCATTTCATTGGTTTTGGTGGCTTGCCGAGGGCTCAGGGTGAGGGCCAAGTGGGACACATTCACCTCTTTCACTTAGTCTCCAGAAAATAAATTTTCAACATTTAGATTCTGCCATAATATTCACAGAAACCTCACACAAGACCAAAATTTTAGGATCACAAGGACCTTGGCAGTCAGTCAGAATCTGTTTGTTTTTCCTTGGAGGATATTGAAAGGAAGTACGTGTCTGTTTATAAGTCTATGTATGTTTAATATTGTGCCCATAGCTCATAGCTATTTAAAGAAAGTCGCCAAAGATGCCTCCTATTCCAAAGAAGTTCTGGTGGCATCTTGTTCTTAATGCCTAAGGGAACTAAGGGTCCTGCTTTTCAGGACCAGCATCTCAAAGACTGACGTGTTCTTTTTGAGAAGAGTAGTGGAAAATGTTGGGTAACAAAAATATGCTTTAAATAAGCCTGATTAGCTTAATTTTTCTAATAAATGCCAGTGATGGCCCTAATCAGATTTTAGGGGCTCTCACCATTGAAGAACATGGGTAAGTCCCACTCTGAATCTCACCTCCTTAGCATCTTTGTCCAGGTGAACTCAGGTCATTGTGTGACCACCATGGATAGCCTTGAAGGGGGCAGAGAACCCCACAGGGTCAAGATTCTGGCCCAGGTGTTATGTGGGAATGCAAGAAGGACAGCCCGCCTGGGTGGGGTACAGGGAGAGAGTGAGGAGGAGAGGGTGTCCTGTTCAGATTTATAGCCTGTATATAACTTCCAAGAATTACGGCACTCAGCAGCCGTGTAGTCATTTCCTGCCCCTTCTCCTGAGTTCTCCAGACTCCCTGAGTCACTCTGGCCAGTGCCAATGAGTTGGGTCATTTCCCTCCCCATCTCCCCCGCCTAGAGGAGTGCTTTCCAACATGGGGCATACATAGCCAGGGATGACAGATGGACAAAGAATCTGTTGGAGTGCAGAGGAAGGGCTAGAGCTTGTGTTTGTATTTACTTTTAACTCATCTATTTCAAATTTCTATTTTTCTAATGCTTTATAATGTACATAAAGAGTTACTATAATAATAACCTATAATGGATGTATACAAATACGGGGTATGTTAAAAATGTTGTGTTGAATAAGGGTACACTATCAAGAAAGTTTGAGAGTGTAGACCCAGAGAATCACTCTGAGAGTTGTCCTTTAACATCATTATTTTATGTTTCATTCTGAAACTAATTTTCAAGCAAAACTCAAATGAAGCCTCATATTTTTAAAATTATAGGTGTTTAGGATTGAGTGAGGCCTCTAAATTCTGGCTTTAAACCAGGGTTGTTCTCTACTTCCTTAAAACTTCATAGAAGGTGTGTGAGCTCTTCTCATGTTTCCAGAGCCTAACAGAAATCTTATATTTACTCATAATAAGATTTCACAAGCCAACTTAAAGGTCAAATGTTTTATGATTATTAGAAATAGTTCGGAGGTGGAGCACAGTGGCTCATGCCTGTAATCCCAATATTCTGTGAGGCCAAGGTGGAAGGATCCGTTGATCTCAAGTGTTCTAGACCAGCCTGAGCAAGAGTGACACCTTTAAACAGAAAATAGAAAACTAAAAATAGAAACTCTAGGCTGGGCACGGTAGCTCATGCCTATAATCCTAGCACTCTGGGAGGCCAAGGCAGGTGGACTGATTGAGCTCAGGAGTTCAAGACCAGACTGAGCAAGAGCCAGTCTAAAAATAGCTAGGCATTATTGTGGGTGCCTATAGTCCCAGCTACTCAGGAGGCTGAAGCAAAAGGATTGCTTGAGCCCAAGAGTTTGAAGTTGTTGTAACTATGACACCGCAGCACTCTACCAAGGGCTACAAAGTGAGACTCTGTCTCAAAAAAAAAAAAGAAAAATCAAAAAATTAACTGAGTGTTGTATTGGACACCTATAGTTGCAGCTACTTGGGAAGCTAAAGCAGGAGGATCACTTGAGCCCATGAGTGGGAGGTTGCTGTGAGCTATGATGATGCTACGGCACTCTACCCAGGGTGACAGAGTCAGACTCTGTCTCAAAAAAAAAAAAGGGCGGCGCCTGTGGCTCATCCAGTAGAGCGCTGGCCTCATATACCAAAGGTGGTGGGTTCAAACCCAGCCTCGGCTGAACTGCAAAACAAAAAAATAGCCAGACGTTGTGGTGGGCACCTGTAGTCCCAGCTACTCGGGAGACTGAGGCAAGAGAATCGCCTAAGCCCAGGAGTTGGAGGGTACTGTGAGCTGTGCGATTCCATGGCACTCTACTGAGGGCGATAAAGTGAGACTCTGTATCTACAAAAAAAAAAAAGAAGAAGAAGAAAGAAATAGTTAAGAACTTGAAGTGGCCTTCTTCAGCCTTCTTATGCTGATCAGAAGATGTGGTTATAGCTATGGGTGTGGGGCTGATGTTTGCTGACCTGTGGGCTGAGTGGCATCCCAACCCCAAGTCTGTTTTGAGGGAGATCCTCAAGAGGAGTAAGTGGGGGCACCCTCTCCCCATTATGCCCCCTGGACAGCACCACATTAGACCTGGGCAAGTGAGGGGCTTCCCTGGACCTTCTTCTCAAGGGTAACCACACTTTGAAGATGTGGTTCTCAAGATTTTCATAATTTCCTTTCTGTGCTGGGGACATGCCAAGACCAGCACATCTGAGAGTTCTAGTTGCTCCCAACCTTGCCAATACTTGGTATTGTCAGGCTTTTCAATGTAGCCATTCTTTACTGTGGATATTTTTCCCCATGGAAAATCTCTTGCTCTGTCTCTCCCCACCCCCCAAAGTATCTACTCAACTATTAGTGACATACAATGAGCTACACTTATTCAAAGTGTACGATTTGATACTTTTGACATAGGACTACCTCCATGAAACTATCATCACAACCAAGATAATGAACTTCATCATCCCTCAAGGCTTATTTGGGCTCCTGTAATCCCGCCCTTCTGCTTCTCCTTGCCTCCTTCTCCCTGTCTCCCCTACTAGGAAACCACACACAGTGTATACTTTTTAAAAATCTGACTTCTTGGCTTGGCGCCTGTGGCTCAATGGGCTAAGGCACCAGCCACGTACACCTGAGCTGGCGGGTTCGAATCCAGCCCAGGCCCGCCAAATAACAAAGACGGCTGCAACCAAAAAATGGCCAGGCATTGCGGCGGGCGCCTGTAGTCCCAGCTACTTGGGAGGCAGAGGCAGGAGACTCGCTTGAGCCCGGGAATTGGAGGTTGCTGTGAGCTGTGATGCCACAGCACTCTATCCAGGGTGACAGCTTTAGACTCTGTCTCAAAAAAAAAATCTGACATCTTTCACTTGGGATAATTATTTTGAATTTCATCCATGTTGTGTGTTTAATAGTTCAGATCTCTTTATTGTTGAGTAGTAGTCCATTATCTAGATGTATAATAAATTTGTCTGTACTTTTCTTTTTGGTAATATCTTCATTAAGAATTGATATTAAGGTTTTCTGGCCTTGTAAAATGAATTAAGAAATGTTTCCTTATTCTCTATTTTCTGAAAGGTTTATGTAAAATTGATGTTATTTCTTCTTTAAATGTTTGACAGAGTTTACCAATGAAGCTATTTGGGTCTAGGGGTATTAATTATTCAATCATTTTCTGTAACTGATGTGGAGATGTTTAGATTTTCTAGTTCATCTTTTATGTAAGTTTGGAAGTAAGTTGTGTTTTTTCAAAGAATTTGTCCATTTTACTCAGTTTGGAAAACGTATTGGAATAAAATTCATCCATATTATTCTTTTATTATCCTTTTAACGTCTGTAAGATCTTAAGTGCTGATCTTTTCTTTCTTTCTGATATTAGTACTTTCTCTCTCCATCTCCCTCTCCTTTGCTTTCTTACTGAGTCTTCTAGGGACTTACAAATTCTTTGCAAAGAATCAAATGTTAGCCTTGGCTC
>CAUYON010147746.1:0-10457 GCA_963573935.1 Arctocebus calabarensis | reverse complement strand
TAACCCCAGTAAGATTAGCCCACATCACAAAATCCCCAAACTACAGCTGTTGGCAAAGATGCAGAGACAAGGGAACACTTTTACACTGCTGGTGGGAATGCAAGCTAATACAACCTTTTTGGAAAGAAGTTTGGAGAACACTCAAGGAACTAAAAGTAGACCTACTGTTCAATCCTACAATTCCTCTATTACGTATATACCCAGATGATCAAAAATTATTTAACAGCAAAGACATTTGCACCAGAATGTTTACTGCATCCCAATTCATAATAGCCAAGACATGGCAACAGCCCAAGTGCCCATAGACCCATGAATGGTTTTACAAATTGTGGTGTTTATCCACCATGCAATACTATGCAGCCATTAAAAAAAAAAAAAAAAAAAAAGGAGACTTCACATCTTTTATGTTTACCTGGATGGAGTGGGAACATATTCTTCTTAATAAAGTATCTCAAGAATGGAAAGAAAGGTATCCAATGTACTCAATACTACTATGAAATCAATATATAACCACCTACACATTCATTTGAATGGCAAAACATAACTATAATCCAGAAAGTGGAAGAGAAGAGGAGAGAGAGGGGAAGGGAGGGAGAATAGGGGGGGAGGGAGGGCATTCGGAGGGGAACCTCATCTAATGTGCATGATGTAATAATACATTTCAAAACTATTAAGAAATGAGTATAATTGTGATCGATGTTTTACTTAGTTCAATGTAAGCATTTCATATTGTATATTGAAGTAGTACCCAGAACCCCATAAATATATCAATATACAAAGTTATAATTTAATAAAAAAAATAAAAACATTTTCAAAATAAAAATTAGAAAAAGTATTTTAAAAATATAAATATAAAAATTTATAAATATATACAGGGGAGGAGCAAGATGGTGGCCAAGTAACAGCTTTGTTGCAACTGGCCATGGTGAGACTGGGGAGAGAAGACTCCACACATCTCTGGATGGTGAGATCTGCCCAGAAACTCCCTTTGGGGACACAGAAAGTCAGTGAGAGACTTGTGGACCCCATGTGGAAGAAAAAAGCAGTGGAGAATTAGAAAGTGGTTGCGTGTGTTCATTCAGTCTAATCCCACCAGCAGCTGTAAGTACAGCAGTAGTGAGATTGCAAACTGGAAAGCCCTTACCTATGAGCTGTTTTTGTTTGTTTGTTTGTTTATTTGGCACTCAGTTGAACTACCTTGGAAGAATTTAGGCAAGAGTGTGGAGGACTTTAAGCATTGTCTAGGGCCCCAAACTGAGCCGCTGAGCCAGATGGAGCTAATAGTGTTCAGCTGTGGACATGTGGAGCCATTATAGGAGAACTGCCCCAGCAAGCTCTGCCCTCAGGATTGCATACCAAGGATCAGGTAGGAGACCTTGGGCAAGTAATCTAGTGACAGAGCAGCCTAAAGGCGGGGACTGGCACTCAGGAGCATAGAGTGAGACTGGTTTTGGCACACTGGGACTCATGGAAACTCTAGTCCAGAGGCACAATATCTTAAAGAGCAAGAGGCAATGAAAGGAAAATTAGGGCAAGGAAACAGGTAAAAGAAAACACTCATGAGGAAGAATCAGCAGAAAAATACTGGCAACATGAAAAACCAGTCTAGAGCAAGCCGCCCCAAGGGACCGTGAGGTAGTTACTGTAGAGGATTCTATTTCTTTCTATAAACAAATGTTAGAAATGACAGAAAGGGAATTTAGAATACAGATGGTGAAAACAATGAAGAAAATGATGAAAATAGTAAAGGAAATTGCTGATAAAGTGGAAAATAACCAAAAGGAAATCCAAAAACAGAATCAAATAAGAGATGAATGATATGAAGAATATAGAAAGGATATATGAAGGAACTGAAGCAGTCAATTAGGGAACTTAAAGATGCAATAAAAAGTATCAACAATAGATTAGATCTTGCAGAAGAAATAATCTCAGAGGTAGAGGACAAAGCTCTTGAGATAACTCAAAAGAAGAGAGAGAAAGCAGAATGTTCACTGACAGAATTATGGGACTTTATGAAGCGTTCAAACATATGAGTTATAGGCATCCCAGAAGGGGAAGAAGAATTTTCCAGGGGAATGGAAGCCATACTAGAGAACATTATCAATGAAAATTTCCCAAATATCACAAAAGATTCTGACACACTCCCTTCAGAGGGATATCGGACCCCACGTCACCTCAACTCTAACCAAGCTTCTCCAAGACACATTGTGATGAAACTGTCCAAAGTCAAGACAAAAGAAAAGATTCTTCAAGCTGCCAGGAGTAAGTGCCAGTTGACCTACAGGGGCAAATCCATCTGGGTGACTGAAGACTTCTCTAATGAAACTTTTCAAGCAAGAAGACAATGATTGGCTCAGCGCCTGTGGCTCAATGGGCTAAGGCGCCAGCCACATACACCTGAGCTGGTGGGTTCGAATCCAGCTCCGGCCCGCCAAACAACAATGACGGCTGCAACCAAAACATGGCCGGGCATTGTGGCTGGCACCTGTAGTCCCAGCTACTTGGGAGGCAGAGGCAGGAGACTCGCTTGAGCCCAGGAATTGGAGGTTGCTGTGAGCTGTGATGCCACAGCACTCTCTCCAGGGGTACAGCTTGAGGCTCTGTCTAAAAAAAAAAAAAAAAAAAAAAAAAAGACAATGATCATCTAACTTTAATCTACTTAAACAGAACAATTTCCAGCCCTGAATTTTATATCCTACTAAGCTAAGCTTTAAAATTGACAGAGAAATCAAATCATTTACTGATATACAAACATTGAGGAAATTCACCACAAAAAGACCAGTTCTACAGGAAATACTTCAACCTGTTCTATACACTGACCATCACAATGGATCAACAGCAAAGTAAGAACTCAGAAATTAAAGGACAGAACCTATAAAACTAAGCAAAATAAGATGAATAGAACACTACCACACTTATCAATTATCTCAATAAATATTAATGGCTTGAATTCCCCCAATGAAGAGGCATAGACTGGCTGACTTGTTTAAAATCACAAGCCATCATTTGCTGTCTGCAGGAAATGTACCTAGCTTCAAATGACAAATTAAAACTCCAAGTTAAGAGTTAGAAGACAATTTTTCAGGCAAACAGAATTCAGAAGAAAAGAGGAGTTGCAATCTTATTTTCATATACATGTGGATTTAAAGAAACTAAAGTCAAAAAAGACAAAGATGGTCACTTTATATTGGTCAAGGGAAAAATACAACAAAAAGACGTTTCAATTCTAAATATTTATGCACCCAATTTAAATGCTCCTACATTCTTGAAACAGACCTTACTCAGTCGGAGCAATATGATATCCTATAACACCATAATAACAGAGAACTTCAACACTCCTCTTACAGAACTGGACAGATCCTCTAAACAGAAATTAAACATAGATACAAGGGACTTAAATGAGACCCTAAAATAACTGTGCTTGATTGATGCATATAGAACACTCCATCCCAAAGATAAAGAATATACATTCTTCTCACCTCCCCATGGAACATTCTCCAAAATTGATCATATCCTAGGACACAAAGCAAACATCAACAGAATCAAAGGAATTGAAATTTTGCCTTGTATTTTCTCAGACCACAAGGCACTAAAGGTGGAACTCAATTCCAACAAAACAGTCAAACCCACCAAAAGGCATAGAAATTAAACAACCTTCCATTGAATGACAGTTGGGTACAGGAAGAAGTAAAACAGGAAATCATTAACTTCCTTGAGCATAACAACAATGAAGACACAAGCTACCAAAACCTGTGGCTTACTGCAAAAGCAGTTCTGAGAGGAAAATTTATCACTTTAGATGGCTACATTCGAAAAACAAAAAGAGAGCACATCAACAAACTCAGAAGCCATCTTATGGAATTGGAAAAAACAATCTAAACCTAAACCCAGCAGAAGAAAAGAAATACCAAAATTAAATCAGAGATCAATGAAATTGAAAACAAAAGAATCATTCAGAAAATTAATAAAACAAGGAGTTGGTTTTTTGAAAAAATAAATAAAATAGATAAACCTTTGGCCAGACTAACTAGAAATAGATAAGTAAAATCTCTAGTAGCCTCAATCAGAAATGATAAAGGGTAAATTACAACTGATGCCACAGAGATATAAGAGATCATCTCTGAATACCACCAGAAACTCTATGCCCAGAAATTTGACAATGTGAAGGAAGTGGATTAATATTTGGAATCACACCCTCTCTCTAGACTTAACTAGGAAGAAATAGAGCTCCTGAACAGACCAATTTCAAGCACTGAGATTACAGAAACAATAAAAAATCTTCCAACCATAACATGCCCTGGTCCGGATGGCTTCACACCAGAATTCTATCAAACCTTCAAGGAAGAGCTTGTTACTTGTATTTTTTTTTGAAAGTGAATAATTTTATGAATTCTTTATGTATTTGGGGGTAATAAACCCTTATCAAATGTGTGGTTTGTAAATATTTTCTCCCATTCTTGGAGTTATCTCTTCATTCTATTGTCGCTTTTGCTGTATTAAAGCTCTTTAGTTTGAGATACTGTTATTTATTTATTTTTGCTTTTGTTTACTGAGCTTTTGTGGTAACATTCAAAAAGTTATTGCCACACCAATAGCAAACTATCTTTCTTTTTCTTTTTTTGCAGTTTTTGGCTGGGGCTGGGTTTGAACCCACCACCCCTGGCATGTGGGACTGGCACTTTACTCCTTTGAGCCACAGGTGCTGCCCAGCAAACTATCTTCTAATAGTTGTATGCTTTCAGGTCTTACAATTACATCTTATTCCATTTGGAGTTGATATTTTGTATATGGTGCGAGGGGAGGGGTCTAATTTCATTTTTCTGTGTGTGGCTATTCCAGTTCTCCAACACCATGCATTGAAGAGACTATCATTTACCTGTTTTGTGTTCTTGGCACCAGTGTCAAAGGTCAAGTAACTGTCATGTGGATTTGTTTGGGGTTCTCTGTTCTGTTCCATGTGTCTGTTTTTAAGCTAATACCTTGCTGCTTTTCTTTTTATAGCAAGTCAAGTAGCATGAAACCTCTAGTTTTGCTCTTTTTGCTCACGATTGCTTTGGTTATTCAAGTTGTTTTTTTGGTTCCATATGAATTTGAGGATTTTTTTTCCATTTATGTGGAGACTATCATTGGTATTTTTAGTACTGAATCTGTAGATTGTTTTCAGTAGTGTCTTAGTCCATTTTGTGTTGCTCTAACAGTATGTCTGACACTGAGCAATTTATAAAGAAAAGAGGTTTATTTAGTTCATTGTTCTGCAGACTGGGAAGTTCAAGATTGTGCTACTATGTCTGGCAAGCACCCCATGCTGCATCCTAAGAAGATGGATGGCATCACATGAGAGGAACACATATGAGAGCAGTGAGTGGGCATGTGTCAAGAAGAAGAGGTCAAATACAAGAGATAGTCTCACTGTATAACATGCTCCTCTTACAGAAACTTGTCTAGTACTGTGAGTGCAAGAACTCCCTCCCTCCCAAGAAATGTCATTGATCACTTCATGAGGGTGGATCCCTCATATCCAAAGACCTTGGTAAGGTCCCATGATCTCTCAACACTGTTACATTGCTGCCCAAGCATCTACATGAGTTTTGGTGGGCACAAACCATATTTAGACATAGTATGTCGTGTGGACATTTTAGTGATGATGATTCTTTCAGTTCATGAACATGGAGTATCTTTCTACTTATTTGTATATTCAGTTTGTTTCATTAGTCTTTTATAGTGAAGATCTTTCACCTGCTTGCTTCCTGTGTATTTTATTATTCCATAAATAATGGAATTTATTTTTCTATACAGGTAGTTTGTTGTTAATATATAGAAAACCATTGGTTATTGTATGTTGATTTAATATCCTGTAAGCTTACTGAATTGTTTATTATTTCTAACTTTTCAGATACTTTGTTGTTAGTATATAGAAGACCATTGATCATTGTATGTTAATTTAATATCCTATAAGCTTACTGAATTGTTTATTTTTTCTAACATTTTTTGGTGCAGTTTTTAGTGTTTTACATATATGGTTATGTTATCTGTAAACAGGAATATTTCACTTTTCCCTTTCCAATTTGGATACTTTTTTGATATTTTCTCTAACATAATTGCTGTGGGTCTGGTACTATGATAATTAAAAGTGGTAAGAGTGGGCAACTTTATCCAGCTCTGTATCTTAAAGGAAACGCTTTCAACTTTTCCCTGTTGAGTATAACGTTAGCTGGGGGGTTGTCATCTCTGGCTTTTGTTGTGTGAGATCCATTCTTTGATGCCTAATTCATGGAATGTTTATCTTCAAAAGAAGTTAAATTTTGTCAAATGCTTTTTCTGTGTCTATTGAAATGAATCTATGGTTTTTACCTTTCTTTCTGTTAATTTAATATGTCACATTTGTTGATTTACATATGTTGAATCATCCTTGCATCCCTGGAGTAAATTCCACTTGATCATGGTGAATGATCTGTTTAATGTGCTGTTGAATTCAGTTTGCTAGTATTTTGCAGAGATTTTTTGCATTTGTGTTCCTACTTTAGGGATATTAGCCTGAGTTAATTTTGTAGTGCCTTCATTTTTGGTATCAGGGTGATGGTGGCTTTGTAAAATTTGTTTGTAAAATTCTCTCCTCTTCAATTTTTGGAAGAGTTTGAAAAGAATTGGTATTTGTTCTTCTTTAAAAGTTTGACAGAATTCAGCAGTAAAACCATAAGGTCTTAGGCTTTTCTTTCATGGGAGACTTTGCTACTGATTCAATCTCCTCACTCATTGTCATTCTGGTAAGATTTTCTTTTTCTTTATAATTCAAGTTTGGAAGGTTGTAGGCATCAAGAAATGTCATATGTCTTTACTATAAAGGTTTAAAGTATCTAAATTTTTTCTGTATAATTGTTCATAATAGTCTCCTATGATCTTTTGTATTTCTATTGAGTCAATTGTAATGTATTCTTTTTGCATTTCTGATTTATTTGAGTTTTCTCTCTTTCTTAGTTCAGGTAGAGTTTTATTGATGATTCTTTTCAAAAAACCAATTCTTAGTTTTGTTTACTTTTCTACTGTTTTTCTAGCCCCTGTTTCATTTATTTCTGCTCTGATTTTTATTATTTCCTCCTTCTACTAACCAGTAGTAGGAGGAAATAGTTTTTTTGGGGGGAAGTATAGTTTTTTTTTTCTTTTTATTCTGATTCCCTAAACTGTAGCATTAGATTGTTTTTTGTGACCTTTCTTCTTTTTTGATGTAAGTGTTTCTATTATAAACATCTATGGAACATCTTTTACTGTATTCTGTAGGTTTTAGTATGTTTGCTTCTATTTTCATTTGCCTCAAGAAATATTTTAATTTCCCTTGAAATTTTTTTCAGTTATTCAATGCTTGTTCAGGGGCCTGTTGTTTAAGCTCCACATATTTGTGAATTTTTCAAAGTTCCACCTACAATTGATTTCTCTTTTTTATCCCATTGCTATCAGAAAAGATATCTGATATGATTTAAATCTTCTTAAATTTGTTAAGCCTTGTTTTGTGACAAAACATAGACTCTATCCTTGAGAATATTCCATGCGCATTTGAGAAGAACTTGTATCATGTAGCTGCTGGAGGTAATATTTTGTAATATTTTGTATGTTAAGTCCATTTGGAGTATAGTTTAATTTTGATATTTCTTTGCTGATTTATCTCTGGGTAATCTGTCCATTGGTAAAAATAGGGTGGTAAAGTCTCTTATTATTATTAAATTGTAGTCTATCTCTCCCTTAGATACATGAATATTTACTATATTCACATATATAGATGTTCTAGTGTTGCTTGTATTTATATTTACAATTGTTACATCCTCTTGCTGAATTGACTCCTTTATCAGACCTTCTTTGTCTGTTTTTACAGTTTTGAACTTAAAGTCTATTTTATTTGATAAAAGTATAGCTATTCTTGCTCTCATTTGCCTCCATTTGCATGGAATGTCTTTTTCCATTTCTTAACTTAATCTATGGGTCCTTCCACGTGAAGTGAGTCTCTTATAGGCATTATATAGTTGGATCTTGTTTATCTTTTTATCCATTCAGCCACTCTGTGTCTTTTGATTAGAGAATTTAGTCCATTTACATTCAAGTTAAGTATTCTAGGCAAGGAGTTAATACTGCCATTTTGTTATTTTCTAGTTGTTTTGTAGCCCTTTTCTTTCTTTCTTTCTCTCTTAATGTCTTCCTTTGTGGCTAAGTAATGTTTTCTAGTATTATGGGTTGATTACTTGTTTTTAATTTTATGTATATTTACTGTAGCTTTCTGCTTCATAGTTACCATGAGGCTTACAAAAACCTGTTACAGTTATAACAGATTATTTTAAGCTGATAATAATATAAATCATACATAAAATAACTATACACTTGTACTCCCTCTTCCCACACTTTGAATTTTTGATGTCACAATTTACAATGTTTCATTTTCATATCCCTTAGCAAATTTTATATTGTTATTATTATTTTTTACTTATTACTATTTTATTATTTTTTTTACTTATTACTATTTACTATTTTATTTTTAATTAGTATTACTATTATTATTTTAATACTTTTGTCTTTTAACCTTTATAGTAAAGACATATGTGATTTCCACACTACCATGATAGTATTAGAGTATTTTGAATTTGACTGCGTACTTAACCACTGAGTTTTATACTTTCATATATTTGTACATTACTCACTACTCTCCTTTCCTTTCAGCTCAAAAAACTCCCTTTAGCATTTGCTGTAAGACATTCTGGTGGTGATAAAATCCCTCAGCTTTTGTTTGTCTTGAAAAATATTTCTCCTTTATTTCTAAAGGACAGTGTCTTTGGATGCAGTCTACTTGGTTGGCAATTTTTTGCCCTTTCAGAACTTTGAATATATTATTCCACTTTCTCCTATCCTATCCAGTTTGTGCTGGGAAATCTGCTCCTAAACATACTGGAACTCTCTTTTATTTTACTTCCTTCTTCTGTCTCCTTTTTTCTTTCTTCTTCCTTCTTCTTCCTCCTTTCAAGATTCTTGTTTGGATTAACTTACATCTTCCTTCATATTTGGACATTTTTCAACTCCTATTTCTTTGAAATAAGCCTTTTATCCCTTTATCTTTCATTTTTTTGTCTTATTCCTATGACTTGAATATTGCTATTTTGATGTTGTTTTAGAAATTCTATAAACTTTCTTCATTCCTTTCTATTCTTTTTTCTTTTACTGAGTTACTGTATATTTTCAAATAGCCTTTCACCAGTTTTAAATATTCTTTTTTTCTGTTTGATCATATCTCTGCTGATGCTGTCTATTGCATTTTTTTATTTCTATCATTGTATTTTTCAGCTTTAGGATTTCTGTTTGTTTAATTATTTCAGTCTATTACATTTTTCAATCTATCATTTTTTGTTTCCCACAATTTGCTTAGCTCTCTCAGTGCATCTTTCTGAAGTTCACTGAGCAGTTTTAAAACAGTTATTTTGAATTCCTCATCCACCAGTACATACATTTCCATTATTTTAGTGTCAGTCAGGCCACTTATTTTGTTTATTTGGTGATGTTATACTTTCCTGATTTTTCTTGATCCTTGTGGTCATGCATTGATATCTGTGCATTTGAAGCAGTAAATACTTACTCCAGTCTTCATAGACTGGGTTTGTGCTGCAAACCCTGCAGCATGCTCAGCACTCTGGTATGACAGAATTCCAGAGCAGCTTCAGCCAACAAAATGCTGGGGCATGCTGGAAATTTGGATTCACTAAAGTAGGTGTGGTTTTATAGCAGGCCAGAAGCCTGAGGACCACTGCAGCTGGTGTGACACTCCCAGAATCCTGTAGCAGATGTGGCCAGCACTGTTCTAAGGCATGCCAAAAGTCCAGTGCTACAGAGAACTGCAGGTAGCTAAAGGCTGTCTAGAGCTTGCTAAAATTATCCCAGTGGTGGCATGGCCCCAAGATTAAGTTCACCACAAAAGTCTGAAGCATAAGGCTATGTCATTTCTCAAAGTGCTGGGGTGCTCTAGAGACTAAGGCTGCAGGCACCAGTCTGTAATATAAGACCACGGAAGGTATACCTGGTACTGGGCTTTACTATAGCAGACCCAGTGTTCAGGTCTAAGTCAAACGTCTTGTCTCCCCACCACCACCCTCCTCCCTCGCCAGGCAGATAGTAATTTTCCCCACACCGTGGTTCCTGGGATAGGAAGAGGGGTGACAACTGTAAAACTAATATTGATCCTCTGACTCTCTTCATTGTGTCTGTTCTTATCATTGTGATCTAGCCAGGTACTGGGATCTCTCATTTGCTTTTCTTAGCTTCTGTGAAGGTATTTTCATGTATTTCTTTATAGGGATGATTGCTGGAGAGTCATAATCTGCCATTTTACTTCAGCCCTCTCATCAGTGCATTTTCCCATTAAGAATCTATTCAGATTTTCTGAGGGGGAGGAGCCAAGATGGCGGTCTGTAGCCAGCTTTCTGCAGACA
>CAUYON010147745.1:0-12134 GCA_963573935.1 Arctocebus calabarensis | reverse complement strand
TATTTGGTCCCACTGGGCTGGTTAGTGCCTTGGGCAATGTATTTGTTGTTGTATTTGTGGGGTGTTGCCTGGGAAATCCCTCCTGGGTTACCGGTTTGGGCCTTTTCTAAAAAAAAAAAAAAAAAAAAATACTGTGTCTTAAGTCCTTCCTTTGATATCTACACTTTCTTTTAGTCCTTCAATTACCTTAAACATTTCTATTATAATCTCTTCCATTCTGATATTCCCATCTTGGGAATCTTCCTATTTGTTGTCACTGCTGACTTATTATTTCTACATGTTTGATAATTTCTTAGAATAAGCTGTGGACTGCAGGATTCCAAGCGGCCTCCACCACTGACGGGTCACTATACAGCAGTTCTGCCTTTGCTTTTGCAA
Source organism: Arctocebus calabarensis (assembly GCA_963573935.1). NCBI lineage: Eukaryota > Metazoa > Chordata > Mammalia > Primates > Lorisidae > Arctocebus > Arctocebus calabarensis. The sequence continues at coordinate 11,756 of CAUYON010147745.1, read as the reverse complement.
GGAGCTTCAGGGACACCACTAGCCTGCTAGCTAATGCTAGCATAAGGACTCCTAAAATCTGTGGGTTTTACAAATACAGACTTCGAACTTGGATGTTTCCACTGCGCCCAGAAGGCTTCTTTCAACACCATTGGAGTATGGGGTATGATAAGCTCCCGTGCCATTTCTCTGGCCCATGGGAGGGATATTCTCACATCCCTTTTACCTAGTAATGGCCCTTTGAGGGGATTTCCATTGCCACTTCGTGCTTTTGAGGTTCATTAAAATCCAAACCTCTGTTATTGTTAGGGCCAATTTTTAAGTCTAGTAAGCACTCACCGAAGATGCCTACTCTGCTCTGGCTTTAAGTTTCCGGTTTGTTGGGGGTTTTTTTGTTGTTATTTGTTTGTCTTTTGAGACAGTCTCACTTTGTCATCCTTGGTAGAGTGTCGTGGTGTCATAGCTCACAGCAACCTCAAACTCCCAGGCTCAAGTGATCCTCTTGCCTCAGTGTCCCAAGTAGCTGGGACTACAGGCATCCGCCACAATGCCTAGCTATTTTTAGAGACGGGGTCCCCCTCTTCCTCAGGCTGGTCTCAAACTTGTGAGCTCAGGTGATCCACCCACCTCAACCTCCCATAACGCTGGGATTATGGGTGTGAGCTGCCGCCGTACCTGGCCCTAAGTTTCTGCTTTAATTTTATTTCGTTACCTTTTTTCTTATAAGCGCAGCTACATATTTGAAATCGCAGTTATACTGTACATAGCACTACCAAGTGAATACACTAGAAGTGGTTCTACTGTAGCTCAATCTATCACGTTACTGGATAAGAAATCACTCCATTGTTGCCTAGCTACCAATGAGGTCAAAATTTCCCACCCTTCTTCATTCCCAATCTTTTGTATATGTTTTGTACCTGTTTTCTCTCCTTGGAAACTTTATCCCCAGTGTTCTGGAGTCACATAATGTGCCACAGTTAGGGTGTTTTTCATTCATCACTTTGGAACTTTGAGGTGCTCTTAATCCCCCCTCCAGCCCAGAGGTGCCCTGCCCTTCCCTCTGCCCACAGCACCTCAATCTAGAGTGTGGGCCTCTGCTCTCTCATTTTACGGCATAGGGGATGAGAATTCTCTGCTTTGCTGAGTTAGAGAGGTAACTTGAGAAGTTTAATTTCTCCCTATACCAACTCTCAACTACTATTTCCATTTTTAGGCTAAAGCTTCACCCCCACTTCAAGTGACACCACATGCCTCCAACTCCTGATGCTTTCTAAAGTGCTCTTTTTGTTGTCTGTCTCTGTAGACATTTCCACTTCCTCTGCTCTGCCTCATCTTCCACTCACCTTCCATATTCCGAAAATCTGAAATCTTTTGCCTGTTACTGTTTTCTCTCCCAATCTTTGTCCTTATGGTTTAAAAATTTTTTAAATTATTATGCTGTTATTTTAGCAGGGTTTCTGGAGTAAGCTGGTTTAAGTGAATGTGTTTAATCTATCATGCTTACCTAAAAAATGCCAACCATAATCTTAATTTTTTTTTTTTTAGAGACAGAGTGTCACGTCATCGCCCTCAGTAGAGTGCCGTGCCTTATTGCTCACAGCAACCTCCAGCTCTTGGGCTTAGGCGATTCTCCTGTCTCAGCCTCCCAAGTAGCTGGGACTACAGGCACCCGCCACAATGCCTGGCTATTATTTTGTTGCAGTTTGGCCAAGGCAGAGTTCGAACCTGCCACCCTTGGTATATGGGGCCGGCGCCCTACTCACGGAGCCACAGATGCCGCCCCCATAAGCTTAACTTTGTGAAATACCTACATGCAACAGTGGGACATATTTGATGATAAAGTAGAAATGATAAGTCAACGAAAACAGGAAATTGCAAATTCAAAAATTAGAAATCTTCAGTTCAGACAGTTACCTACTCAATGAAGAGCCCAATTTTATGTTTGGTGGGCTCTCCCAATGCTGCTATTCTGAGAAGTAAAATGGCGGGAAGGGAAAAGAAAAAATAACCCCATTAGAAACTCCCTATAGAACACACACCTGAAAGGGCCACCTATCCTCTCCTACAAATGCCTTTTTGTTTGAAATGTCAAAAAATTAATTTCCATGGATTGCTGTGATTTAACCATGATACTCAAACTGATCCAGGACAAAATCAAACTCTAAGGAAAAAGCTCACTGTAGTGTCACGTAGCAGGGATGGGTATCAACACTTTGCACACTCACAAAATTAGATTTTTAAATGCTAACTAAAAAAAAAAAATCACTGAGAAAGTCACCAAGCATAAATAGAAGTACATGTGCCCCTCAGCAGCCAGCCACACTGCTTAAGGATGGAGGATGTGTGAGGTAACAGCAGCCAAGATCCTATGGGGAAACTCAGGGCCTCCTATCACCAGGCTCACACACCAGACACCCTCACACGTGTTTCAGCACAGCCATGTCTTAAACCTGCCAAATCGAAGTATGTTCCTATCAGTCAACAAATATTTCACCATCCTACTGCCTAAAGAGTAGTGTAACTGTACTGGGAAAGACTCAAATGAAATAGATGGTGTGGTTTCTACCTCTGAGAAACTTTCACTGTACCTGGCACACTATGCTGAACCACAGTGACTGGTGAACACTTGAAAGCTTACTACCACTGTCGGCTCGGCGCCTGTGGCTCAGCGGGCTAAGGCGCCAGCCACGTACACCTGAGCTGGCAGGTTCGGATCCAGCCTGGGCCCGCCAACAAACAATGACGGCTGCAACCCAAACAAACAACAAAAAAAAAATGGCCGGGCGTTGTGGCGGGCACCTGTAGTCCCAGTTACTTGGGAGGCAGAGGCAAGAGACTTGCTTGAGCCCAGGAATTGGAGGTTGCTATGAGCTGTGATGCCATGGCACTCTATCCAGGGTGACAGCTTGAGGCTCTGTCTCAAAAAAAAAAAAAAAAAAAAAAAAAAAAGGGTAAATCCACATGACGGGCAAAGGAAATAGGCCCCCCGGCAGATGGCCCGGATTTGCCCGTGGGGTGTAAAGGCCCGGTTTGTGTTTTTTTGCCTTGGCATTTTTCCCGGGGTTCCTGCTTGGGGCTTGGTCCAAAAAAAAAAAAAAAAAAAAAAAAAAAAAGGGTAACTCCTCATTCAGAGAAAAGGAAATAGGACCCGCTTCATATGGCCATGATTTGCACTTGGGTTGTAAAGGCCCTTTTAGAGTTTTTCCTTGGCTACTCTATGGAGCTCAAGGGTAGCCCCACCCTGAACTCTAACACCAAGTAGGCAATTCCTACTAGGGCAAAATGCCAGGAATGGAGTTAAACAGCATTTGGGAATGTTCCTGGAATATTTTTTCACTTAATTTTTTTTTTTTTAATTTATTGTTGGGTATTCATTAAGGGTACAAGAGACCAGGTTACCCTGATTGCATTTGTTAGGTAAAGACCCTCTTACAATTGTGTCTTGCCCCCTCACTTAAGCTTTTTAAAAACTTTTCTCCTAAAGGGCGGGGCGCCTATGGCTCAAAGGGGTAAGGCACCGGCCCCATATGCCAAAGGTGGTGGTTTCAAACCCAGCCCCCGCCAAAAACTGCAAAAAAAAACCAAACAACCAAACAAAAAAACCTTTTCCCCTGCCCCCACAGAGCCTTTTCATACAAATATGAAATGCACCATCCCCACCAGTGCAACCTATAGTTCCCGAAAAAACCTTGCCCTAATACAGGGGCTTAGGAGCCCCCACCAAGGAATAATGGATTCTCACACCATCCCCCCAAACAACAGAACTGGTGTCTCTCTGAAGAAGCACTAAACTGGATTCAACTTATCAGCCTGGCATGAAGGGCAACACTTTGAAGAGAGGAAAGAAGGGAAGTGACGTGTCTAGCACCATGCTGAGACAAGATGCACCAAGGCAGCTGTGGGCCACCACAAAGCAAATAAAGAGAAAGTTCAGAATCCGAACCCAGGAGTACCTAAATCCAAAGCTGTGACCTGGCAATAGTATAGCAATCTACAGAGAGCTACTATTTACATAAAAAATTAAAATTTAAAATAATTATAAAGAACTCTAGAGAATTCTCACAGAACTAAAAGTCGGCCTTCCATTTGACCCTGCAATTCCATCACCAGTTATCTATCCAGAAGAACAAAAATCATTTCACCACAAAGATAATATGCACGAGAATGTTTATTACAGCTCAATTCATAATTGCCAAGTCGTGAAAGCAACCAAACCAAGTGCCCATCAACCCATGAATAGATTAACAAACTGTGATATGTGTATACCCATAAGGAAAGATGGAAATTTTACATCTTTTATGTTTACCTGCATGGAGTTGAAACATACTTAAATTACTTAAATTATTTTTAAGTATGTTTAAGTATGTTTACTCTTCTTAGTAAAGTGTCTCCGGAATGGAAAAAAATATCCAATGTACTCAATACTAATATTAAGCCAATATATAAACAACTACACACCCACATGAACTATAAAACAAAGATAGTCTAGCAAGGAAGAGGGATGAAGGGAGGGGGGAGAGTGATTGGTGGGATCTTTTACCTAATGTGCACAATGTGAGTGTGTACAGGACACCCTAGGGGAAGGGCTCCACTACAATCTGAACTTTAACTTGGAAATGAGGAAAATGTAACCTAAAAATTTGAACCCTCATACTAATTTGAAAAATGTGTATATACTCACACATGAATATGCACAGAATAGATCTAGTCACAATGGCTGCCTCTGGGGAGTAGAAATGGTAGGAAGGAGACAAATGTTTCCCTATATATTCTTCTAAACCTTCTGAATACTATGACACTTGCATACATTATGTATTTAAATATTTATAGGTAAGCATACACACACAAAGATTTGAGACTTATTCTAAAGTCAGGTTCAGTGGCAGACAACCTAATAAGTAACATTCCTCCTAAAACTTCAATCGTATTTACTGTCCAGGCTCCCGAAGTCGATGGGGAAACAGAAGCAGAGATAAACTACCCCCAAACTACACTGAGCACTTCTCAGAGGTGATCTCATCTGGTCCCCAACAAGAGAACAAGACTGTCTTTTCTAGTCATGGACACTGAACAATCTCAGGTCAATATGCCCACTCCAAGCCCCTTCTCTGAGCTCCTATCTGTCTCTCCTGGCTCACTTCATGCTCCTTAGTCCAGCTGTATGCGTGAGGGCCACATCCAGTCTCATACTTAGCTCTATATCCAAGGACAGTCAGCAAAAGGTTGAAGCTAGCCAGCTGCCCTGAGTTCAAGCCTTCTAGATGCTGCTGACTAGTTGGGGAATCTGCAGACATCACTTCAAATGCTCATCATTCAGGGTCAATAAGCATTCCAAGATGAAAGCATAAACTGACACCATTTTTCAGGATGAGAAGTAAAATGAGTCAAAAGTCTTTAAAATGTACCTCTATCCCTTGACCCAGTAAATCTATTTAGGAATTTACATTAAGAAAAAGATGTAGGCTCAGCGTCCGTCGCTCAGTGGTTAGGGCACCAGCCACATACACTGGGACTGGCAGGTTTGAACCCAGCACTGGCCTGCTAAACAATGATGACAACAGCAACAACAAAAATAGCTGGGCATTTGGCAGGATCCTGTCATCCCAGCTACTTGGGAGGCTGAGGCAAGAGAATCACTTAAGCCCAAGAGTTTGAGGTTTCTGTGACGTCACGGCACTCTACCAAGGGTGACATAGTAAGACTCTGTCTTAAAAAATAAAAAAGAAGGGCAGCACCTGTGGCTCATCGAGCAGGGCATCAGCCCCATATACTGAAGGTGGCAGGTTCAAGCCCGGCCTCAGCCGAACTGCAAAAAAAAAAAAAGAGAGAAAGAAAAAGATGTAGTATAAGCTCTCACCTAATCAGCACAATGTAAAGGTATATAGTAAATCCCTTGGGTGAAGGGCTCAACTAGAACTTGAACTTTACCTAACAAAAGCAAACAATCTGAAATAAATTTAAAAAATAAAATAAAAGGCTCGGCGCCTGTGGCTCAACTGGCTAAGGCGCCAGCCACGTACACCTGAGCTGGCGGGTTCGAGTCCAGCCCCCGAGCCCGCCAAACAACAATGATGGCTGCAACCAAAAAAATGGTCGGGCGTTGTGGCGGGCGCCTGTAGTCCCAGCTACTTGGGAGGCGGAGGCAAGAGACTCGCTTGAGCCCAGGAATTGGAGGTTGCTGTGAGCTGCGATGCCATAGCACTCTACCCAGGGCGACAGCTTGAGGCTCTGTCTCAAAAAAAAAAAACAAACCAGGAGCTGGAGGCTGCAGTGAGCTGTGATGATACCACTGTACTCCAGGCAAGAGAGCAGACCCTGTCTTATAAAAAGAGATACAGCCAGAGATGAAAAAAGTATAAAGAATAAGGATGTTGGGCGGCACCTGTGGCTCAGTGAGTAGAGTGCCAGTCCCATATACTGAAGATGGCGGGTTCAAACCCAACCTTGGCTGAAATACAAAACAGAAAAATGGCCGGGCATTGTGGTGGGCACCTGTAGTCCCAGCTACTCGGGAGGATGGGGCAAGAGAATCGCCTAAGCCCTGGAGTTGGAGGTTGCTGTGAGCTGTGACACTACAGCACTCTACCGAGGGTGGGCGATAAAGTGAGACTCTGTCTCTACAAAAAAAAAAACTATTGTTAAGGGAAGGATCTGATCATGAAGGCCCCCAAGTATGTGTGATAACTGCAAAAAAAAAGAAAGCAGAAAAACATGATGGGTACTTTTGAGAGTACATGGGTGAGCTGATCAATGGCAGGAGGGACCCTGAAGGGGTGAGTGAATCCCTGCAGGTGTCCACAGGGCTGTGCAGGGTGGGATGCTCAGAAGGAAAGAGAGGGAGACAAGCACCACCTTAGCCCAACATTTGCTGCTGGCTTAGCAGAGGGCTCTGAATTGAGACTCTCAAACAAGGTGAAAATGGCAAGGGATTTCTTACTGTTGTTTTTTATTTTTAAAATAAAAACCAAAAATGATTCCTTCCATTCAAGCCTGTTGAGAATTAGGGTTAGATCAAAGTGAGAGAAGATGTCCAGTAGCTACAAAGGAGTTTCCTGGGACACCCGCAGCAGTCATCAAGGAGGGATCATCTGTACTCTGGCCTATTTTGGAAAAGATGACATCTAGAACACTGATCAGGAAGGAGGAAAAGACTACTTCTGATTTTAAAGCTTCCACTGTTCAGTGGAAATATCCAGAGGTACTATAAACCTGACCCCTTCTTGGATACATGCAGATTATCTTTTGGTATCTAACCCATTTGTAAGTTTGCTAAGTAGGAGGAAGGGGAAGGTTAGAGTTAGCATGGTATGTATTTTTATAAATAGATTTATACACTTAACAAAAGACTAGAATAACCATCCACTGAAATAAAAGCAGCTGTCCCTGAATGGTAGAATCACAAGTGACTTTTTTTATACACTTTTGTATGACCTTGCATTTTTTATATTACTTAACTTAATAGAACTTAGCAATAAGGGAAAAAAGCTACAAATCCAAGACAAATAAATGAATGATCCCAGCAATTTTCCTCACTGTTGGATCATCAGTGACTGAACAACAGATCATTAAACTGGAGACTGCCAGCTGGGAGCAGTGGCTCATACTTGTAATCCTAGCACTCTGGGAGGCTAAGGAGGGTAGATTGCCTGAGCTCACAGGTTCTAGACCAGCCTGAGCAAGAGCTAGACTCTGTCTCTAAAAATAGCCTGGCATTGGGGCAAGTGCCTGTAGTCCCAACTACTTGGTAGGCTGAGGCAAGAGAACGGCTTGAGCCTAAGAGTCTGAGGTTGCTGTGAGCTATGCAATCACAGTACTCTACTGGGGCGACAAAGTGAGACTCTGTCTAAAAATAAAATAAAATAAAAAAATAAACTGGAGTCTTCCCTTCCTTGCCTGAGCCTAGATCCCCAGGGGTTAGCCTGCTGCCATAGGCCCTTCCTCACCCTGCATTCTCTAGTCAACCCACCTGTGCTCTGGCTTCCAGCCCTACCTCCCTCCTCTGTTCAAAGAGCTATCCATGGTTACTCAGAACTCCCAAATTGCCTCTTTTCAGAAAGCATCTTACCTGATCCCCTCTGGCATCAAAAGCTATTGGCCAGCACTCTCCTTCCTGAAGAGCTACAAAAAAGGTAACTCTTAGGGCAGAGTATGAAATGAGGATTAGACAGAGAGATCAATTAGGAGGGTTTTTTCCTAATTCTAAAGGCAATTATGCTAAATACAATATAGTATGCTGGAACAGAAATAGGACATCAGCAGAAAACCAATGCAAATGAAAGTGTGTGGTTTAGATAATAGTATGAGGCCAACTTTTGACAAATATACCATGATAAATAAGATGTTAATGGTAGGGGAAGCTGGGTGCCAAGTACACAGAACTTACTATATATGATCTTTGCAATTTTTTATAAATTAAAAAAAAAAGTTTATTTAACAACAGCAATTCTGAAGGCATGAAATAGAACAGCAATAAGAACTGAAGATGAAGGATGGGGGATAGAATGAGTACACATTTCCAAAGTAGGTATCTCTTTTGCTGTGCACACCTCCAGGCATCTAACTTGAAATTCTCCAAAACAGAATCTCTTCCTGCCTCCCACCCCTCTCCACAATGCTATTACTAGCAGGACCAGATACACCTGGTGTCTCCCTCTCTTGCACGAAGCCTGAGTCTCGGCCATGCTTCCCCCTTCTCATTTCCTGTAGGTAGGCGACCACATGTCTACAGTGAAGAGCTCATTACTTTTATAAAAGTTTTTTGAAAAGCTATAGTGCTTTGGCTGGGAGTGGTGGCTCAGGCCTGTAATCCTAGGACTCTGGGAGGCCCAGGCAGTTGGACTGCCTGAGCTCAGGAGTTTGAGACCAACTCTGAGTAAGAGCAAAACATCATCTCTACTAAAAATAGAAAAACTAACCAGGTGTGTGGCAGGCTCCTATAGTTCCAGCTAGTCGGAAGGTTGAAGAGGATCTCTTACTCAAGAGTTTGAAGTTGCCATGGCATTCTACCCAGGGTGACAGAGTGAGACCATCTCAAAAATAAATAAATAAATAAATAAAAATAAAAGGAAGAGAAAAGAAAACAGAAACTATAATTCCTTATCTTAGCTATTTTTGCTATTATCTATTCTGGAGGACAAGGGAGGAGGATCACCTGAGGCTAGAAGTTAGAAACCAGCCTGGGCAACACAGAGAGACCTTGTCTCAAAAATAAATAAAAGCTGGCTCGGCGCCTGTGGCTCAACGGGCTAAAGCGCCAGCCACATACACCTGAGCTGGCAGGTTTGAATCCAGCTCGGGCCTGCCAAACAACAATGACGACTGCAACCAAAAAATGGCCAGGTGTTGTGGCGGGCGCCTGTAGTCCTAGCTACTTGGGAGGCGGAGGCAAGAGACTCGCTTGAGCCCAGGAATTAGAGGTTGCTGTGAGCTGTGATGCCACGGCATTCTATCCAGGGCGACAGCTTGAGGCTCTGTCTCAAAAAAAAAAAAAAAAATAATAATAAATAAATAAATAAAAGCTGTAAAATTTAATCATTTGGGGAGTTACTGGGTTTTTTTGAAAACAGAATCTCACACTTTACCTCAGGCTAGAGTGCTGTGTTGGTCTACCTCACAGCCATCTCAAAATCCTGGGTTCAAATGGTCCTCTTGCCTCAGCCTCCCAAGTAGCTGGGGTGACAGATGCCCACTACCATGCCCACCTAATTTTTCTATTTTTAGTAGAAATGGGATCTTGCTCTTTCTCAGGCTGGTCTTGAACTCCTGAGCTCAAGCAACTGATGCACCTTAGCCTTCCAGAGTGCTAGGATTACAGGTGTGAGCCACCACACCCAGCCTGGAAAGTTATTGTTTAATGGGGACAGAGTGTTAGTGGTGGATGATGAAAAGTTCTGGAGATGGATGGTGGTGATAGTTGCACAACAGCATGAATGAACTTAATGGCACTAAACTGTTCACTTCCAATGGTTAAAATGAGCTGGGCGTGGTGAATGTGCCTGTAGTCTCAGTTACTCAGGAGGAGGCTAAGGTGAGAGGATTACTTGAGCCCAGGACTTCCAGGGTACAATGGGCTATGATGACCCGGTGGGCAGCCTGAGTGACAAAGAGAAACCCATCTCTTAAAATAAATAAATGAAATAATAAAAAATAAAAATGGCAGTGACTGTGGCTCGGTGAGTAAGGTGTCGGCCCCATGTGCCAAGGGTGGTGGGTTTGAGCTCAGACCCGGCCAAACTGCAATGAAAAAATACCCAGGTGTTGTGGCGGGCGCCTGTAGTCCCAGCTGCTCGGGAGGCTGAGGCAAGAGAATCACGTAGGCCCAAGGAGTTGCAGGCTGCTGTGAGCTGTGACACCACAGCACTCTACCGAGGGTTAATAAGTGAAACTCTGTCTCAAAAAATAATAATAATAATAAATAATAAAAATAAATGGATAAATTTTGTTATGTATATTTTATTACAATTAAAAAACAAACACTTAAAGACTCCTCATCGCTTTCTTGATCATCTAAAACCCCAGCATGCTAAAGACCCTATCCCTGATCCAGCTCCTGCCTCCCCCCAGGAACCTGCCTCAGTTATGTACAAGGCAGTGGAACACCCAATTCTCCCCGGTACTCCTCAAATGCTCCTTATACCTCTGTGCCCCTCTGAGCAGCTTTCCCCAACCACCCCAACTTCTACTCTGTGAGGTGGGCTAACTCATCAGATCCGGCCTACTTTCTCTTCTTTTAAATAAAAGCTTGCTGGAACACACATAGCCACATCCATTCATTTGTTCATTGTCTCTGGACACGTTAGGCTACAATGGCAAAGGTGAGCAGTTGTGAAAGAGACAGTGTCACCTGCAAAGCCTAAAACATTTACCATCTGGCCCTTTCCAGAGAGTCTGCTGGTACCTGATCTACAGGGTAGGGCCTGTGTGGTGTGTGTGTGTGTGTGTGTGTGTAGGGGGGACTACACACACCCACAGTAGCTGGGACTACAGGCGCCCATCACAACGCCCGGCTATTTTCCTGTTTTTGCAGTTCGGCTGAAGCCGGGTTTGAACTTGCCACCCTCGCTATATGGGGCCAGCGCCCTAGTCAATGAGCCACAGGAGCCGCCCAACATTAACAGATTCTTGAAGGACAGATTCTCTATCAGTGTAGCTCAAAGGGCATTCCCAGCCAGTAGCACTGGTCATTGGAAGCTTGTCAAGCAGATTCTCCAGGCCAAGGGCATCAGAATAATTTGCATTACAAGAGTTATCATGCAACATTAGCTGAGAGAAGTGCTAGCCTAGAATGCCATTTATTCATGCACTTCTCACTAACTCCCTCATAAACAGAGGTGGTTCTATGCTTTTTTTTTTTTTTTGAGACAGAGTCTCACTTTATCACCCTTGGTAGAGTTACCATGGCATCACACAGCTCACAGCAACTTCCAACTCCTGGGCTTTGGCGATTCTCTTGCCTCAGCCTCCCGAGTAGCTGGGACTACAGGTGCCCACCACAATGCCCGGCTATTTTTCTGTTTTGCAGTTCGGCTGAGGCCAGGTTCGAACCCGCCACCCTCAGTATATGGGGCCAACACTTTACCGAATGAGCCATAGGCACCGCCCCCCCAACTTCATTCTTTTTTTTTTTTTTTTCTTTTTGAGACAGAGCCTCAAGCTGTCACCCTGGATAGAGTGCTGTGGCATCACAGCTCACAGCAACCTCCAATTCCTGGGCTCAAGCGAGTCTCCTGCCTCTGCCTCCCAAATAGCTGGGACCAAAGGCGCCTGCCATAATGCCC
>CAUYON010147742.1:0-15158 GCA_963573935.1 Arctocebus calabarensis | reverse complement strand
TCCTGGGCTCAAGCAAGTCTCCTGCCTCCGCCTCCCAAGTAGCTGGGACTACAGGCGCCCGCCACAACACCCGGCCATTTTTGGTTGCAGCCATCGTTGTTTGGCGGGCTCAGGCTGGATTCGAACCCGCCAATTCAGGTGTACGTGGCTGGTGCCTTAACCCGTTAAGCCACAGGTGCCCAGCCCCAACTCCTGGGCTTAGGCGATTCTCTTGCCTCAGCCTCCTGAATAGCTGGGACACGTGCCCACCACAATGCCTGGCTATTTTTCTGTTTTTCGCAGTTTGGCCGAGGCCGGGTTTGAACCTGCCACCTTTGGTATATGGGGCCTGTGCCCTACTCAATGAGCCATAGGCACTGCCCAATAGACGTGGTTTTTGCTTGTAGTGGGGCCAGCCATACTCAAAAGAATAAATTTGTCATTAAAAACTTTATCAATTATTACCTTAGTAAGGATTATGAGCCACAGGCGCCGAGCCAGGATTGGGTTTTACAACACAGAATTGGTGGAGATGGCTAGAACCACTTTTGAGAGCCTGATTGAGGTTGCTGACTTAGTCTATCGTACTTTTACTCCAGGTTGTTGAGTTAGGTATTTAGGTTTCGTTTCAGAGCTTAAAGCACTTCGTTTGGGAGTAGATCCCAGAAGCACTAGTAGAGGAGGAGGAAAGAGAAGACGAGGGAAAATCATGTGCTATTGAGCAGATAATTGCTATGGATAACTGCTGGAGAACTCTGGGTAGAACAGTGCTGCTCCAAGGTAGGGTCCGCAAATGAGTGCCAATCTGTGACTTGTTTGTTACAGGTCTATGGTAAGTGTATACATTGAGTACTTACAGCAGTTTGACTAATACTATGTCCATCAATATAATAAAAAGTTTGAGCTATCTTTTGTAGGTTCCTTTTTTATTAACTAAATTATTAATTTTTGTTTTACAAAAGTATCATTTAGTTAAAACAAAAACAGCCCTGTCACCATAGATAGCACAGTTTTTAGAACACAGTTCAGAGTTATCTGCTGAAGGAGCCAGGAAGATGGGCTAAACCAAAGAGTTTTGCTTTCGGTTGATAATTAGGTACTTGAGTTCAAATTGTTTATCTCCCGTCATTACCAGGCTGGGAGGTGAGACTGGTGGTTAAGGAGTTTGAGGCAGGTGGAATGTCTGTAATGGGTACCTAAAAAGTATTTTTACAGTGGTTATGGTGCTGGCCACACAGGCTGGTGACCGAGACTGGCAGTTTGAACCTGGCCTGGGCCTGCTAAACAACAACTGCAACAAAAAAATAGCTGAGTGTTGTGGTGGGAGGCTGAGGCAAGAGAATCGCTTAAGCCAAAGAGTTTGAGGTTGCTGTGACACTACCGCAACTCTACTGAGGGCGACATACACACTGTCTCAAAAAAAAGAAGTGTTTTTACCAGTTTGTGCTCTGGAAAGCATTTTGAGATTCTGAACTCCAAAATATGGACAAATAAATTTTATCAGTCAGGAATAAACACCCAGGTTCACCACCTGTGACTCAACGGGCTAAGGCGCCAGCCACATACACCTGAGCTGGCAGGTTCGAATCCAGCCCAGGCCCGCCAAACAACAATGAAGGCTACAACCAAAAAAAAAAAAAAAAAATGGCCTGGCATTGTGGCGGGTGTCTGTAATCCCAGCTACTTAGGAGGCAGAGGCAAGAGACTCATTTGAGCCCAGGAATTGGAGGTTGCTGTGAGCTGTGATGCCACAGCACTCTATCCAGGGTGACAGCTTGAGGCTCTGTCTCAAAAAAAAAAAAAAGAATAAACACTCAGAGACCATTTCCCATATCCAGAATTTATGACAAGGTGCTATCATTCTTATTATCAGCAATAAATAATATAGTTTAATATAACTTAGATTATAATAGTTTCTTGGGTTGGGTAATGTATTTACTCCAAGAAATTCAAAACATTTCAGATTTTATTTCTGGGATAAATCAGGAAATGCAGAAATAATTATTTTATGAATATGCATAACCTTAAGTTAATTTAAATTTTACTTCTGCATTCAGAAAATCTAATTCTTTACCCATCCTAATGTTTTAGCTAGCAATTTTGTAATTACCCTCAGGCAAGTAACTTTATAACTATACTTTGGAAATCCTTCTTCCTCTTTTTTTTTTTTTCCTTAAGACAGAGTCTCACTGTGTTGCCCCAGCTAGAGTGCCGTGGCATCAGCCTAGCTCACAGTAATCTCAAACTCCTGGATAAAGCAGTGCTCTTGGCCCAGCCTCCCAAGTAGCTGAGACTGCTGGTGCCTGCCACAATGCTTGGCTAATTTTTCTATTTTTGGTAGAGACTGGAGTCTTGCTCAGTCTGGTCTCCAATTCAGGGAATCCTCTTGCCTTGGTCTTCCAGAGTGCTAGGATTACAGGTGTGAATTATTGCACCCAGGCTAGAAATCCTGATTCTAGAGGGAGGAATAAGTCTTTATGGTTGAAAATTGGCAAAGACTTGGGATGGTGTGCTGCCTGCCCTTATTCCCTCATTAGTACTAACACTCTGGATTTCTTTTTTTGTGTGTGTGTTTGTGTTCTGTTTTATTTTTTAGGACAGCTTATTCTGTGTTGTGGTGGCATTTGGCTGTTTCTACTATTGAATCTTTTGAAGATCTGGGGAAAAGATATGACCATGAAGAAATCTGAACTTTTTTGTGTTGTTAAATATCTTGACAAAATAAAGATAAGTTGCCAATTTGGCAACTGAATCTGTTGTTTTAGGCTATATAGATAATGTGTATGTATATATACATATATATAGAGAGAGTACACACATATATTTATTTTTTAAATTATTATGGGTACATAATAGTTTATGTCTTTAAGCCTTGTATTTTTGATGTTTCATCTTGTATGTTCTCACTATGTTTAGAAAGTAGAGAAAAAAGGAGAAAATCTGTTTCAATTCAAACGTAATCAACTGTAAATATTTGGGTATATTTCTATCAGTGGGTTTTTTATTTGCAAAATTAAAAAAAATTATGTATGTAATTTTGTATCCTGATTTTTCACTTTCTCATGTTATGAGCTGTGTTTATGCCATTGTATTTGCATTATCATTTTCAGGAGCATAATTTAGTAGATGCGTTTATTCCATTAGGTTATACCATTGTTATTTTTGCCATTTCCTTATTGAGGGGTTATTTCTAATTTTTTACTATTATAAAAAATACAGAGGGCTCGGCGCCTGTGGCTCAACGGGCTAAGGTGCCAGCCACGTATACCTGAGCTGGCGGGTTCGAATCCAGCCCCCGGGCCCACCAAACAACAATGATGGCTGCAACCAAAAAATGGCCAGGCGTTGTGGCAGTAGTCCCAGCTACTTGGGAGGTGAAGGCATGAGACTTGCTTGAGCCCAGGAATTGGAGGTTGCTGTGAGCTGTGATGCCACAGCACTCTATCCAGGGTAACAGTTTGAGCCTCTGTCTCAAAAAAAAAAAATAGAGAAGAATTTCTGTGTAAAACTTTTTCCTGTTTTGAATTATTGCCTTTATCTCTCAGTATTTTTGCTAAGCAATTGCTATCCTATCCTTTACATGGCTTATTAGCTTACACTCACATTCATTTTCTCCAGGATTTGTGTACAGTATCAGGGTGTGAAAAGTTCTAAGCTGTGTTAAGAAATTGGACCTCCTTTAAGACTTCCTGAAATTCTTATGTTGGTTACTTTCCAGACTCCTACTATCTTTGCAGTGATGTTTTTCTCAGAGTTTTGGGTGTCGTCCTCGGCTAGTAGTCCTTATTTGGGGCACCTTATTCTATCATGCTTTTCAGATACTTACTTGAAACTTAGATTTAAATCCTCGCCTCAGCCAGTTCCTCAGCAGGTGCACAAGTTTACCTATCTTCTCAGCCACTTCCAAATCACGCATATAGACAAAACCCAAATAAACTTTTAAAAAGTTCATTTACATTCTTCTTCCATAACATTGTGTTATCCATTTGCCTTACATCTACAGAATCAAAAAGGGGCCCTTCCAAAAGTTCATTTTATCAATGGAAAACATTTCTCCTCCATCATCCACCTTACTACAGCGTGTTTTCCTCCCTTGAATCCACTCCTGCTCCGCGCTCATTTGATTCTTGGGGGTCACTGGGTTAAAAATAACAGGAAGAGAGAGGGCTGGGTCAGCCACAGGTTTTCACGGGCCTTGTTTGGGATGTAAATTCCCCTCACAACACCCAGTCGGTGGAAGGGGCGCAGTGGTGATGCAGGAGAGGACCGGGGCGTCGGGGCCTCTGCGCTGTCGCCGGCGTGCGAGCGTCCGGCGCTGCGCCAGATGCAGAGGGGGTGCTGTGGGAAGCACCATCACAGACACGTCCGTCCGCGCGAGACTCAGCCCACAGCTGGGCCGAGCGTGCGCTGCGGTTATGCTTCTCCACGGACTGTTAGCGAGCGCTTGTGACAGACCACATCCATATCCCACTCTGAGGCGGTGTCTTCCTGCATTCTCCGGTTCCGGGTGGAGCGTGGCCCTTAGCCATTCCATCTCCTGTTTCTGCTCGGTTACTTCATCCCTGGAGCCTGAGTGGAGGCGGAACTACTGTGTCCGGGGTGGTGGTTTTCGGAGAGAAGTCGTGGTCGGATTGGCAAGACGGCGGGCTGGAGGCGGGACTTCCGGGCTGCTGTTCCGTCTGCTGCCTTCCCGGGCGTCTCCCCGCAACCTCTTCAACTTCTTGTCAGTGACGCGGCGCCCGGGAGAAATCCGACGGGATTGGGGTCGAGGGAGCGTGATCTGCCGGAAAGTACCTGGTGTGTGCGTATCCTTGCAGCTCTATTTGAGAGGAGAAACTGTGGGACTGGAAAGGTGGGAAAACTGACTGAAGGGAAGACTGGTCAGTGACAGCGAGGGGAGTGTGAGGCAGGGGCTGCGAGGCGACTGTGACCGAGGGGACTGTGACCGCAGTGTGAGGTGTAGCTGCTTGCAAGGGGTCTGCGACCCAAGAGCGGTGACTATGGAGGACGCTGACCTCGTAGAGCACGAGGCGGAGGCTGTGACGGGACTCTGACCGGGAAAGTATGTGGCAGTGATCGTGAGGGACTGTGACCGAGGAGCAATGACTCCGAGGAGACGCTGATCGATGAATGGTGACTGAGGGAACTGTGCCCCAAGGAGAGATGAAACGGGCTGCAAGGCGACGCGACTGTGACCCAGGAGCAGTGACTTTGAGGGGCTGACTTGGAGAAGAGCATAGGCTCGGTAGCCGGTGTTGGGACGCGTATTGTAGAGCTGTGTCTGGGCACGGGATGTAATTAGCTGTGACTGGGCAGAGAAGGTGTTTAACGGAAAGAATACTGCTCTGGGCCTTAGACGTGAGTTTAATTTTATGGAAAAACTTCTTGTGGTTGGAAAATTTCACTAGGAGTTAAAGAGTCTTCATCAGTGACTGGGAAGTTTGGACTAGTTAAATGTCACCCCAAACTACGGGTGCTATCCTGATATTGGCTTATGAGATCAATTTAGTGGATGGCACCAGTAATTGTTTTTAAATGGGATAGAATAGAAATTTTCAATGTGTTCATATGGTAAAGGTTAAGTATTGTTTCATGACATTTGTTTCAGTTACGTGTGTATGAGATTATCAGGGAAAATGGATTTTGTACATGTTAAAATGTATGAAGTAAAAAGTAGTTAAAATGTTTGAAAGACATTGGACCAGATTATTTCCTTAAAATGATTTTTTTTTTTTTTTTTTTGAGACAGAGCCTCAAGCTGTCACCCTGGGTAGAGTGCTGTGACATCACAGCTCACAGCAACCTCCAATTCCTGGGCTCAAGTGAGTCTCCTGCCTCTTCCTCCTAAGTAGCTGGGACTATCGACGCCTGCCACAACGCCCGGCCATTATGTTGGTTGGTTGCAGCTGTCGTTGTTTGGTGGGCCTGGGCTGGATTCGAAACCGCCAGCTCAGGTGTAGTTAGCCTGTTGAGCTACAGGCGCCGAGCCGATTATTTCCTTAAAATAATTTTTTTAGTGGCAGGGTCTTACTCTGTTGCCCAGGCTGGAGCTGCAGTGCGGTGGCATGATCATAGCTCACTGTAACCTCAAACTCCCTGGGCCCAAGTGATGCTCAACCTTAGCCTCCTGAGTAACTAGGACTACAAGCAGGGCCATCATGCCTTGCTGATGTTTTCTTATTTTTTGTAGATACGGAATCTTACTCTGTTGCCTAGCCTGGTCTTGATTCTGACCTCAAACTTCCCACGTTGGCCTCCCAAACCTTTGGGATTACAACTGTGAGCCACTGATCCTGGCCTGGACCTGGATTTCTGAGTTTTCTTTCGGATCTAAAATGTAATGATTTTATTAGTATAAGTCTATTAGTGGACTGTTTGAAAGCACAAAGATGCAATTGGATAGACTGTATCTAGGGCTGGAGCACAGGTTCTATTGAATAGACTTAATTGGAGAAGACTTCCTGAATGTAACCAAGGTGACTAATTATGACTGAGAGGTGAAGCTGAAATTCAGGATCTCTCTTGGGAGAACCACAAGTTATATCGAAATAGGGACAGTGATATTTATACAGGAAGTGAGGATTTAGGGGTTGCTGATAGAAGATGCTAAGAATACACATTGCGGAAAGGGAAGCGTGGAGGTAGTAGAAGTCTTGGGAAGGGAACTGAAGATAGAGACAGAAAACACTCTGCCAAGAATAAAATGAAATTAGGAAGAATGACCTTCCCTTCCTATTCAATCTTGATACCTACTAGTTCTCCAAGTCAGAGAATTGCTGCTAAAAAGATGTTGAGAAAAGGATTTTAGTGCAATAAGAATGGTAAAGAAATGACCATCATGAGGAAGAAAGGTGGACAAAAGGATGACAATGAGAATGTCAGCAGTTGGTGAGGCTTTAAAGTATTTGGCTATCCAACTTAGTGACTTTTGTGCTGGAGGCCAATAGTACACTAGCATATTAGGAGTGATAGCATGCTGTGAGTAATTCAAATGAAGTTCTACCTACTGGTTTTATTTCCTGCTTATTCCCTTTCATGAGGCCTGTTAATGTTGCAGATGAAATGAACTAAAGTGAGTGTACTATTACTTTCTCTCCTACACTCCTCTTGTAGAAAGTGCTATTGATTGTGCCACCCAGTGCCTTTTTTGCCTAGTTTTTGGCCAGGGCTGGGTTTGAAACCACCACCCCCAGCATATGGGGCCAGCGCCCTACTCCTTTGAGCCACAGGCGCCCCCCCCATCCCCTTTTTTTTGAGACAGAATCTCAAGCTGTCGCCCTGGGTAGAGTGGTGTCATAGCTCATAGCAACTTCAACTCTTGGGCTCAAGCTATCTTCTTGCCTCAGTTTTTCTGTTTTTAGTAGAGGAAGGGTCTTCATTTTTGCTCAGGCTGGTCTCGAACTCCTGAGTTCAAGCATTCCGCCCTCCTCAGCCTCCCAGAGTGCTACTATTACAAGCATGAACCACCACGCCCAGCCCACCCAGTGATTTTTAGAAAGATCTAATAGGCGGCACCGGTGGGTCATGCCTGTAATCCCAGCACTCTGGGAGGCCGAGTTGGGGGGATTGCCTGAGCTCACAGGTTTGAGACTAGACTGAGCAAGAGTGAGACCCTGTCTCTAAAAATAGCCTGGCGTTGTGGAGGGTGCCTGTAGTCCCTGCTACTGGGAGGCTGAGGCAAGAGAATAGCTTGAGCCCAAGAGTTAGAGGTTGCTGTGAACTATGACATCGTGGCACACTACCAAGGGTGAAAAATTAAGAATCTGACTCCAAAAAAAAAAAAAAAAAAAAAAGATCTAATAGGGGAAGATTGAGGTCATTTTAATTTATCAGATACTGTATTAATCTGATTACCTAATAGTCACTCCTTCCCTGTACACATACACTACACTTTATAATATGGGAGAGAATTCAGAAAAGTTTTGAACTGGGAATGGGTTGGGATTGGTAGGAGATAGCCTTTGTTTGGCTTAAAAAAAAAAAAGGCTAGTTTTCTAGGATATTAGAAGTTTGCTGGACTTACATTTTACATAAGTTAAAAAAGAACTACTCAAGAGTTTCTAGAACAGAATATATGCTTTAAGGCAAGAGACTATAAAAGAAGAGAGACTAAGATTTGGGGATGGTAGTACTCCATCTGGAGTCTTTTGTGTTTGCTTAATGAAATGATTCTTTCTGACCTAGGCTGCTTTGCAAATTTCATTTGAAAATCAATATACTGGTCTGATTGACAAAGAATGAGCTTTATTTCACCTCAGCTTATGATTTCTCCTCTGATCAGCTAGTAGGGTTCTTGGGGACCCACTCTTGGTTATGTGATTGCTTAAGGATCACTCAAAACCTGGAATACAGAAGTCCCAGGTTGTTCTTTTTTGTTGTTGAGACAGTCTCACTATGTTGCCCTTGGTAGACTGCTGTGGCATCATAGCTCACAGCAACCTTAAACTCTTGGGCTTAAGTGATTCTCTTGCCTTAGCCTCCCAAGTAGCTGGGACTACAGGTGCCTGCCACATGCCCCGCTGTTTTTGGAGACAGGGTCTCACTGTGGCTCAGGCTGGCCTTGAACCCTTGAGCTCAGGTGATCTACCCACCTTGGCCTCTCAGAGTGCTGGAATTACAGGCGTGAGCCACTGTGCCTGGCCCTTAAACAGCCCTTTAATCTGAAATATGTGCATACTCACACTGAATTTTGTATATAATCCCATAGGCTTTGTAAATCATCTGACCCTATTCATGATTCCCATACAGAGCTTTTTTATGACAGAATTTTCTTTTAATTTTCTTCTTTTTCTTTCTTTGTTTTTTTTGAGACAGTGTCTCAAGTTGTTGCCTTGGGTAGGGTGCTGTGGTGCCATAGCTTATAGCAACCTCCAACTCTTGGGCTCAAGCAATCCACTTGCCTCATTTTTTTTCTATTTTTAGTAGAGATGGTCTTGCTTTTGCTTAGGCTAGTCTCCAACTCATGAGCTCAAGCAATTCACCCACCTCACCCTCCGAGAGTACTAGGATTATGGGTGTCCGTCCGGCTTGTTATTATTTTTTTAACAGGATTTTTGTAGGGATCTGAATAACCTTTCCTAGACATGTTATAAGTGCTGATGAGAATGAAATGCTCAAAGAAAAGGCAAACATAATAATTTTCCATTCTTATTAATGATGGATAATGACAAAATATCTATTCATAATGGTCGTTTTCTTGCTCAGTCATCATGCTTTTATTTCCAAGTATTTGCCTTACTGATCTGGAAACAGATCTTCTGACTTTTCTGCTAATAGAAATAATTCCCTCCTGTGATCAAACAAATAGGTCTCTCTCTCTCTTTTTTTAAGTTCCAAAAAATTTTTTTTTCTTTGCAGCTCTTGGCTGGGGCTGGGTTTGAACCCACCACCTCTGACACATGGGGCCAGCGCCCTACCCCTTTGAGTCACAAGCGGAGCCAGCGCCCTACCCCTTTGAGCCACAGGTGCTGCCCTCTCTCTCTCTCTTTCTTTTTTTTTTTTTTTTTTTTTTTGAGGCAGAGTCTCAGTTGCCCTGGGGGGTAGAGTGCCATGGCGTCATAGTTTACAGCAACCTCAAACTCATTAGGCTCAAGCGATCCTCTTGTCTCAACCTCCCTATAAGCTGGGACTACAGGTGCCCACCACACGCCTGGCTAGTTTTTCTGTTTTTTGTAGAGACAGAGTCTTACTTTATCGCCCTCAGTAGAGTGCCATGTTGCCGCACAGCTCACAGCACCTCCAGCTCCTGGGCTCAAGCGATTCTCCTGTCTCCGTTTCCCAAGTAGCTGGGACTACAGGCACTCGCCACAATGCCTGGCTATTTTTTTTTTTTTTGGTTGCAGTCATCATTGTTTGGCGGACCCGGGCTGGATTTGAACCCACCAGCTCAGGTGTACGTGGCTGGTGCCTTAGCTGCTTGAGCCACAGGTGCCCAGTCTTTTTTTTTTTTTTTGAGACAGAGTCTCACTGTCACCCTTGGTAGAGTACAATGGCATCACAGCTCACAGCAACCTCAGATTCTTGAGTTTAAGCAATTCTCTTGCCTCAGCCTCCCGAGTAGCTGAGACTATAGGCACCAGCCTCAACGCCCAGCTGTTGTTTTTGTTGTAGTTGTTATTGTTGTTTTGGCAGGCCGGGGCTGGGTTTGAACCCACCAGCATCAGTGTATTGAGCTACGTGTGCTGCCTGAGAACACATTTTTCTAATAGCCATCATCTTTTGGGGGTATTTTTTCTAGTGAGAGAAACCCTAAGGTCAGAGTATTTGCTAGTCATCACTGGACTAAGAGAGTTCCTTTTCAAGATTGTGACTAGCTGCTTCTGTATCTTTTTTTTAATAGAGACAGAGTCTCATTTTATCACCCTCAGTAGAGTGCCATGGTGTCACACAGCTCACAGCAACCTCCAGGTCTTGGGCTTAGGTGATTCTCTTGCCTCAGCCTCCCGAGTAGCTAGCACTACAGGCACCCACCACAATGCCTGGCTATTTTTTTTTGTTGGCAGTTTGTTTGGGTCTGGGTTTGAACCTGCCACCCTCAGTATATGGGGCCGGCGCCCTACCCACTGAGCCACAGATGCCGCCCCTGTATCTTTTTTTTTTTTTTTTTTTTTTTGTAGAGACACTTTATTGCCATTGGTTGAGTGCCGTGACACAGCTCACAGCAACCTTCAACTCCTGGGCTTAGGTGATTCTCTTCCCTCAGCCTCCCGAGTAGCTGGGACTACAGGCGCCCCCCCCCACAAAGCCTGGCTATTTTTTTGTTGTTGTTGTTGCAATTTGCAGTTTGGCCGGGGCTGGGTTTGAATCTGCCACCCTCAGTATATGGGGCCGCGCCCTACCCACTGAGCCACAGGCGCTGCCCTGCTTGCTTCTGTATCTTTTACATTATTTCCATAGCAATCATATTAGAAATATAGGATGATTTAGGAAAGAATGAGAAAATAACTGTAGGAGTTATCCACCCTCTTGCTTATCTGCTTGGTGACTTCTGGTATCTCTTCTTTCCTAAGTCCTTTGACCTCTTTCCTGTGCTTAAATCCTTCTGTGTTTAGTACTGACCTTCTCTTTTAACAGTATTCTTGTCAAATGAGTACCTAGACACATATTCCTAATATGATTTGTTAATTTTTTATGTCACAAATTATGTGACAAAATTTAAATCCTAATTCCTTTCTACAATTCAGTCAGTAAATGCAGGGAAGGTACATTTTTACATACTCTATTTTGCAGTGTATTCCAAAGCTCCACTTCAGAAATAAAACAAATTGTGAGCCTCTAATATATATTTGGCATTGTGTTAGGTTATAACTGAATTGGCTGTTATACTGTTTGCAAACCAGATAAGTAGATAAATATTTAGTAGGCTTTGTGCTATCTTTCCCCCCTTCTATTAAACTATCTTGTAATTATAAGTTGAAAGTTATATTAGTTTGTGGCTTTCTGTGTTTGGACTGGGATGAATGCCAATGAGCCAGGGAGTCCACGCATCTGCTAGGCTGTTATATCACATTCACAAGTATTTGCAAACTAGTTTTGAAGTGAGGGTTGCTAAAAATAGTGACATATGGGCTCAGCGCCTGTGGCTCAAGCAGCTAAGGCGCCAGCCATGTACACCTGGGCCCGCCAAACAACAATAACGGCTGAAACCAAAAAATGGCCAGGCTTTGTGGTGGGCGCCTGCAGTCCCAGCTACTTGGGAGGCAGAGGCAGGAGACTCGCTTGAGTCCAGGAATTGGAGGTTGCTGTGAGCTGTGATGCTACAGCACTCTATCCAGGGTGACAGCTTGAGGCTCTGTCTCAAAAAAAAAAAAAAATAGTGACATATGGCCTTTGCTTTATGCAAAAGGAATTGTCTGACTATCAATAAAAAACAGAGATCAATTTTTATCTACAGAGAATTACCTTAGATGTGATTATATTTGTTTACTTTTTGGTCCTATAACAAGAGTCTTAATCTTTTTTATGTTATGACCCCTTTGGCAGTATAGAGAAACTTTATGAAACCCGTTTAGGTATGTGACAGCACTATATGTGCTTTTTATTAACATAGTAAATAATGTTTATTAACTACCAGTGGGGCTTATAACTATAATTTTTAAATGGTCTTGAGTTTGAGCAGTATTTTAAGATATTTGTAAAAAGTGTAATGTGATGAGAAAATATCCATGATTTCTGTCGGTGACAAATCTATTTGTTTACTATGTCTGCTATTACTGTTGTGGCTTATGTTCTTTTTTTTGAGACAGAGACTCAAACTCTTGGGTTCATGTGATCCTCTTGCCTCACCCAAGAGGCAAGAGGAGGCACCCACCAAAATGGGTGAGGCACCCACCAAAATGCCCAGCTATTTTTTCGAAACAGGATCTTGCTCTGGCTAAGGCTGGTCATGAACCTAAGAGCTCAGGGCAATCCACCTGCCTCAGCCTACCAAGTGCTGGGATTACAAGCATGAGCCACTACCCACTGCCCCGTAGCTTATGTTCTTGATTGAAGAAAATGGAGAATTTGTTAGGGGTTAGTGAAAATAAAGATAAAATTTTTTTCATCCACATTCACAGATGCTCTGAGTTCTGTCAGAGACCTTGCCTTAGAGAGGTAACGTTCTATAACCTATTCTGGAAAGAGCACATTCTAAACACAGGGTTTATTCACTGAATGTTCTGGTAAAATAGTGGCAGAGTAAAATCATTACACTATGAGAACTATTAAAAGTGTTCCTTGTGGCTTTTAGGTTAATCTCTTTTCTAAATCATATGTAGTATTTCCTGAAATATTCTACTATGTGATGAGGCCCAAGTATAAACTTTATTTTGCTCCTCTGGCTAACCCAGAATCTGGCACAGAGTATGTGCTTACTTAACATTTGTTGAAAAAGGGTTTCTCTGAAGAAATTAGAGGGAACAGAGTAGAGGGAAGTTTAAAGCAGCGATCTTAGAGGGATCTAGGCCTCTAAGCAATCTTAGAATTTGAGGCAATTTATAGACCTCAAATATTGAAGCCTAACATTGAGCTCTAGTTTAAAACTAATCTGTCGGGGCAGGTCATGTTGCGAAATTCACTTTTACATAAATTCACCTTTACAATGCCTTGACATCAGGCATTTTTTTTTTTTTGAGACGGAGTCTTACTATGTTGCCGTTGGTAGAGTACCGTGGTGTCACAGCTCACAGCAACCTCAAACTCTTGGGCTCAAGAGATTCTCTTGCCTCAGCCTCCCAAGTAGCTGGGACTACAGGCGCCTGCCACAATGCCCAGCTATTTTTTGGTTGTAGTTGTTGTTTGGCAGGCCCAGGCTGTGTTTGAACCCGCCAGCTCCAGTGTTTGTGGCTGGCACTCTAGCTGCTGAGCTACAGGTGCCAAACCTACATCAGGCATTCTTTTAACAAATTCTATATACTGTGGTGATATAGATGGACTAGTTATATAAACTTTTGCAATCCTATATCAGAAAGTTACAGTACAATTTCTAGCACTTCTCTCCACTTTAGATTGGATAAAATTAGGTAGAATTTACCAACAAATTAATAAAACCGATCCTATTTTAATCTAGGTTGAGAGTTAGCAAACTTTTTTGGTAAGGGAACAGATTGTAAATATTTTTGGTTTTTAAAGTCATACAGTATTTGTTGTGACTACCCAACTCTGCTGTTATAACACAAAAACAGCCATAGATATTCAGTAGATTAGGGAATGAGTGGTGGCTATGTTCCAGTAAAACCTGAATTACAAACATAGGTAGTAGGCCGTCTTTGGCCTGCAAGCCATAGTTTGCTGACCCTTGATCTAGGAGGTCTGCTGGTTCTTAAATTCATTCTCTTTTTCCCTACTTTGAGTTAGCTGTGTCCTCCCTCAAGCTTCGAAAACTTTTATATATGGGGTGATGTCCTTCCCCTGTTATCTGCAGAAAGACCTGAATGTACAGCAGATGACATGATAAGTGAATCCTAAGAGTATTAGATGCACCTTAACTTTGGAGTTACAGAGCTTATCTTTCTTTAAGCACCATCTTATTAAGTACCATCATAGTAGAAGCAGGTGAAGATCACAAATATGAAGACTATTAGCTTGCTCAGCTATAGAACTGGGCATTGGTATGCCAGTAGAAAAGAAACATAGAGTTTTACTGAGGAAAAAAATATAGGACTAGAGATGGGGGAAGCAAGAACAGAATGCAAACAAAAATTATGCTTCCTCTTTTCACAGATAGTTCCTTATAGTAATCAGTCAAGTTTGAATTAGATTTTTGAAATTTGGAAGAGTATATGTAATTGCAATTTTCTATTAAAGTAGTTCCCCCTAGGCTTAGTGCCCATAGCTCAGTGAGTAGGGCGCCAGCAACATACACAGAAGGTGGAGGGTTCGAGTTGGGCTGGGCCTGCTAAACAACAATGACAACTGCAACCAAAAAAAAAAAAAAATGGCCGGACGTTGTCGTGGGCGCCTGTGGTCTCAGCTGCTTGGGAGACTGAGGCAAGAGAATCTCTTGAGCCCAAGAGTTTGAGGTTGCTGTGAGCTGTGATGCCATAGCATTCTACCAAGGGTGACATATTGAGAATCTTTCTAAAAAAAAAAAAAAAAAAAACAAATAGTTCCCTCTGATCTGCAGTTTTGCTTTCTGTGGTTTCGGTTACCTGTGGTCAGCCACTGTTAGAAAACAGGTAAATACAGTACAATAAGATATTTTGAGAGAGGGCGGCGCCTGTGGCTCAGTGGGTAGGGTGCCAGCCTCATGTACCTAGGGTGGCGGGTTCAACCTGGTCCCGGCCAAACTGCAACAAAAATAGCCGGGCATTGTGGCGGGCGCCTGTGGTCCCAGCTTCTTGGGAGGTTGAGGCAAGAGAATCGCTTAAGCCTAGGAGTTGGAGGTTGCTGTGAACTGTGACAGCATAGCACTCTAACAGGGGCGATAAAGTGAGACTCTGTCTCTAAAAAAAAAAAAAAAAGATATTTTGAGAGAAAGAGACCATATTCATGTAACTTTTTTTTTTTTTTTTTGAGACAGAGCCACAAGCTATTGCCCTGGGTAGAGTGCTGTGGTGTCACAGCTCACAGCAACCTCCAACTCCTGGGCTTAAGCGATTCTCTTGCCTCAGCCTCCAAAGTAGCTGGGACTACAGGCACCTGGCTATTTTTTGGTTGTAGTTGTAATTGTTTGGCAGGCCCAGGCCAGATTCGAACCC
>CAUYON010147740.1:0-25854 GCA_963573935.1 Arctocebus calabarensis | reverse complement strand
AGTAGCTGGGACTACAGGCGCCCGCCACAGCGCCCGGCTATTTTTTTGTTTTTGCAGTTCGGCCGAGGCCGGGCTTGAACCCGCCACCTTCGGTATATGGGGCCGGCGCCCTGCTCGCTGAGCCACAGGAGCCGCCCTTGTCTCTCATTTAGTTCCCATCTTTCACAATAAGCATCCCAAGAAGACATTTCAGGTTTCTTTTGATCTGTATGGGGAGAAAGAGAAGAAAAGATGGTCTTTTTATTATGTTGGTTTTTGGTTCTTCTCTCTTCCCTTCTTCATACATGTAGTAGTATGAGCAGTCATGTCCCCTGACCTCTGTTGAGGGTATCAGAATAGATCCTTCTCTATCCTTGGCTGTAGCGGAACCCCTTAAGAGACATTCTCTCCTAGTCTAAGAATTGAGAACAAGTTTTTGAGATTTCCCTGCTAGAGGTAAAAAAAAAATAAGATTGAGGGGGGAGGTGGGGAGAGAGAACCTATTGTTTTATTCTGTCTGCTAGTCACTCATGAGAAGAGAGAGAGAGAGAAAGAGAGGTGGGGAGAGAGAACTAACAGCTATTGTTTTGTCAATGTGTGCTACTCATTAGAGAGAGAAGGGGGGGAGAGAGAGAGAGAGATGGGGAGAGAGAACTGGCAGGTACTGTTTTATCCTCTGTGCTAATCACTTATTAGAGAGAGAACTAACAGCTATTGTTTCATCCTGTGTGTTAGTCATTCATTTCACCTGGTAACTGTTCCTTGGATCTCTTATGTTGCATAACTTGTGTGCCACATATTGGAGCAGGGAGGGAGAGCCCGGAAAAACATTTTATTTTGGAGAACTTAAAAAGTATTCATGGCTTGTCATTCCTTAAATTCCAAAAACTATTAAATTGCTGGAATAAATAATTAAGAAAAAAAGGTTTTGAGGTAGAAAGGAGTGGCAGAGAGAACAGAGAATTTGGCATATGTCTTGGAAAGTCATGGTAATTGAGCAGGTAATCAAGAATGTTGAGAGAGGTGCTTGACGTAATTTCTGCGGAGTGTAGAATATTTTCTTTCATTCTGTCTACCACGGATCAGTTCTTTAGTTTGCCTCTTCCCCCATTTCTTGTTTGTGAGGGCTTTGCCTTTTATCTTCTTTTTCTTTTTATTAAAAAAAAAAAAGACCTTTTAAAAAGATTGTAAATGGTATTTTGAAAACAATGATGTCATCCTTCATTGTGGTACATTAATGCTCTGAATAAAAGAAAAAGGGCAGTGGATTTAGATCGGCTGGAGGCTGAATTTTCCATGATGAAGTAATTCTGACCTTTGCTGAGTAATCTTTAAGGCCTGGCATTCCCACCTTTCATATGTGAAGAAAAAGTTTTTCGGATACTTTGCTTCTAAGGGACTGGAGGAGCCCGAGGGTACCCCAAAGAGAAAATAAAAATATTTGAACATGCATCTTCTTAAGCTTTCTGAGTTCCCTGGGGACCACCCAGCTGTTAGAGTATCTTGAGAGAACCAGAGTTGTGGTGAGAAAACCCAATTTTCTCTTAGTTCTGTTCTACTTGAAAACAATTTAGGCTCAATTGCTATAAAGAATGTGAAAGTGAATCTTGTTTTTTTAACATTTAGATTTTTCGTTATTCAAATTGTCTGTATTTTGTACTATTATTATATCCAACTGTTAAATATATCTTTTATAAATATGCTGAAACTAAAAAGGAAAGGGGATGCTGAGAATTGTCTTGAAAATAGTCTTAGGAAGAGGGGGACACGTGGCTCTAAATTGAAGATCTGGGAAGCAATAGATTTGGACCCACAGATTGACATGTGGTATTTTTCTTAACAACTTACTTTCTCCCTGGAAATTCTGTAAATATGAGGAGTAAACTAATAGCAAACTTGGTTCTTATGTCCAAATGATCTTTCTTGATAGTAGAAATGTATGATTTTGTAGAATGTTGTCCTCAATATTGAACCATGGACACTCCCTTCTCTAATGGCCACTAATTTATTTATTTTCATCCCATTTTAATAATAAGAACCTTCCAGTGAATAGATTTCATGAATGTTTTATATAATGTGTAGGAATATACTTAACTTTATGTGCTAAACTTTTACTTTTTAAGGTGTAATTTACACAATCAATAAATGGCATAATTTAGGACTTTGCCAATGCTTCGTTGCACATTTGCAAAGAGGCATTTAACAAAATAAACTTGGAAGTTATAATGCTTTTCCCTGTTCTACCAGATACGATATTCCTTACAGAATAAAGAAATTGGAAATATAACCTGCTGCTGCTTCATTTTGGTCACACAATATTTTTTTTTTTTTATCAGAAGTGTGGCATTGAATTGTCTGTTGTTTTGCAGTGAGTACATTATCTTGGTGAACACACAGTTCCTTTCCCATAGTCCCCAGAGAAGTCTTTAAAAGGGAAAGTCGTGTAAATACTAGTTAGTGGGCTGTACTATGCTAATATTCTTTTGAGTTCCATTTGATGAATTGACTGGATATTAGTAGTCATCTGTTAGAATCATGTTCATTCTTTTTCTTGCCTGTGATATGATAAATTCTTTCAAAATGGTTTTATTCAACTCCAGGAAATTGAAAATACTTGAAAAAACATTATTTTGCAGTTTGTCTGAAAATTTATCTCATCTCTGCCTGACTGCCTTGCAGTCTTAAGCACTGTTAGCATAACTATGTTTACTCACCTACTCATGGGGTGAAAGGTGCTCAGGTTACAAGGGCATTAGATTAGATAGGCTTTCATTCTCAGGTCTAGATGAGCTGCATGGCTGAGCCAAGGAGCGCAGCAACCTGGCAGTCAGAAGTTGCCCAAAGAACTCTCATTGTTCAGCCCCATTCAGGCAAAACACAGGATCATTCTGTGGTGTAGTAGAGGAGTGCCTACGCAGATGGCTGGTATGGGATATCCAGGTATGGGACGTGTGGATGGCCTTCATAGTGATCAACAACTCAGGGTCTAAGAGCCCAGTAAAAATAGGCCATGAACATTTGCTTTTAAGAACGTCACCACCACAGGGGGCATCTAGAACTGTCTTGATTAAGGAATTTGGTTGGAGAAGCACTGTTGTCCATTGTGGGCCCTTCAGTTTGGCTGTCAACTTTGCGACTATCTCTTGAGGGACTTTGTTGACCATCCCTTTATTATTTTGCATGAATTTATATTACATTTATAAAATATAAAATAAAACTATAAATTATAGGATTAGAGTTGTTGTGTGGGTGACAACTTTGCATTCATTAATCTGCTACTGTTGCATAGCTAGGATGCTTTATAGGTTCTTTCTGCTTTGGGCCAAGGTCAAGATCAAGCAACACAATGGGAGTGAGTCTTCTCTTGTTAATATTTTTTAACAGCTTTATTGAGATATAAGCCATAGTTCATACCCTTTAGATTGTATAACTCAAATGGTATGTAGTATATTAGCAGAGTTGTACGATCATTACCACCATCTATTTCAGGATACT
The DNA here is from genome assembly GCA_963573935.1 of Arctocebus calabarensis. Lineage (NCBI taxonomy): Eukaryota > Metazoa > Chordata > Mammalia > Primates > Lorisidae > Arctocebus > Arctocebus calabarensis. The sequence goes on along the minus strand of CAUYON010147740.1, from coordinate 22,380 downwards.
TTCCTCAGCCTCTGGCAGTATCTCATACATTCCCCCAGCCCCTTGAAATCACAAATCTACTTTCTGTTTGCCACTGCGGATGTCTTGTAAATGAAATTATGTAAATGAAATTATGCAGTTTGTGGTGCTTTATGGTTGGCTTTTTTTACTTAGCATGGGTATTTCTTTTCTCTTTATTGGTCAGTAATATATTCCCTTGTATGGATAGGCCACATTTATTTGTTCATTCATCAGATAATGGGCAGTTGTTCCAAAGTTGTTCCCACTTTTGCTTATTATAAATAATGCTGCTATGAATATTCATGTACAAATTGTTATATGAGGATAGGTTTGTATTTCTTTTGGGTGGAACTGGGAATCCTGTGAGTATGTTTTTAGTCTTTTGTATGTGTTTGAGATTATTGACATCTGGTGTGAAAAGTTTTTAAATACATTCAATAATATAGGACCTTCAGTTTTTGTGGGTACCCATTAAAACCTTTTTGCATTTTTCATCTCTAAATTGATAAACCTGTCACTCTTTTTGACAGCTATCTCTTCTTCTTTAAGGATTTAATAATCCAAATTATTAACATTTTAAGCCCTGTTCTCAATTTCTTTGGCTTGTGACCGCTATTGTTTATTTATAATTTGTATGTATGAATTTTAAATACCTTGCAAACATATGTGATAGTATTTTTAGAAGTGGAAAATTTTAAGCTGTAGTATGTTGTAAGTTTGTTTGTTTGGGTTTTTTTTTTTTGAGACAAAGTTGCACCCTGTCACCTTAGACAGAGTATAATGGTGTCATAGCTCACAGCAACCTCAAACTCCTGGGTTCAAGCACTCCTCTTGCCTCAGTCCCCTGATGAGCTGGGACTACAGGTGGTCACCACAATGTCCAGCTGATTTTTCTAAGTTTTTTTAGTAGAGGCGGGGGTCTCACTCTTGTTCATGCTGGTCTTGAACTAATGAGCTCAGAAAATCCATCCATCTCAGCCTCCCAGAAGGCTAGGATTATAGGAGTGAGCCACAGTGCCCAGCCTTGTTGGAAGTTATTAATAGATGTGTCCCTTCCACTGAAATGTTGAGTTTTGTGACTTTCTTACACTTGTAATGAGATTAATAACTTTAAATTGGATTCTCCAAGAAAGAAACAAGATAATCTTGCTCTTGCTGACCATATGATCTTACACTTAGACAGCTCCAGAGACACTACCACAAGGCTCCTGGAAGTGATCAAGGAATACAGTAAAGTCTTGTATACAAAATCAGTGTCCACAAATCAGTAGCCTTCATATACGCCAATAACAGCCAGGCTAAGAATTAAAGACATAATACTCTTCATAATAGCTTCAAAGAAAATGTAATATCTGAGTATATATACCTAACAAAGGATGTGAAGGATCTTTCCAGAGAGAACTATGAAAAACTATGAAACCCTGAAAAAACAAATAGCAGAAGATGTTAACAAATGGAAGAACATACCATGGTCATGGCTGGGAATAAGTGACTTTGTTAATATATTCATACTACCCAAAGCAATCTACAGATTCAATGCAGTCCCCATCAAAGCACCAATGTCATACTTTGAAGAACTTGAAAAAACAATACTGCATTTGATGTGGAACCAGAAACAAAACAACAACAATAACAACAAATAGCCAGTGCAATTCTAAAAAATAAAAACATTCTGGAGGCATCACATTACCAGACTTCAGGTTATACTACAAGTTGAAGTGATCAAAACAACATGATACTGGCATAAAAATAAAGATATAGATCTATGGAATAGAATAAAGAATCTAGAAATAAACCCAGCCACGTATCACCATTTGATCTTTGATAAACCAGAAAAAAGCATACACTGGGTAAAAGAATCCCTATTTAATAAACGGTGCTGGTATGTTGAAGGCTGAAACCCGACAAGTACCTCTCTTACCCACTTACAAAAATCGATTCTCATTAGATAAAAGATTTAAATGCAAGACATGAAATAATAACAGTTCTAGGAGAAAGTGTTGGAAAAACTCTTAACAAAATTGGCCTGAGAAAAGATTTTATGAAGAAGAACCCCTTGACAATTGCAGCAATACCAAGAAGAAATAAATGGGACACTATCAAGCTAGAAAGCTTCTGCACAGCTAAGGTTATAATAATTAAAGCAAATAGACAACCTTTGGAATGGGAGAAGATACTTGCATGCCTGGAATCTGACAAAAGGCTGATAACCAAGACCTACAGAGAACTCAAACTAATCAACAATAAAAGAGCAAGCAATACCATTTATTAAGTGGGCAAGAGACTTGAACAGAAACTTTTCTGAAGAAGACAGACAAACACATGAACAAAGGCTCATCATCCCTAATTATCAGAGAAATGCATATCAAAACTACCCTGAGATAACACCTAACCCCAGTGAGAATGGCCCACATCACAAAATCCCAAAGCTGCAGATGCTGGTGTGGCTGTGGAGAGAAGGGAACACTTTTACACTGCTGGTGGGACTACAAACTAATACAGCTTCTATTGAAAGAAGAATGGAGAAATCTCAAAAAGGTAAAAGTAGACCTTCCATTTGATCCCATGACCACATTATAAAGTGTCTGCCCAGAAGAAAAAAAATCACTCTACCAATAAAAAAAAAGAAGAAAACAAACAAACAAAAAAATCATTCTACCAAAAGAACATTTGTGCTAGAATGTTTATTTTGCAGCACAGTTCACAACTGGCAAGACACGGAATCAACCCAAGTGCCCATCAACCCATGGATTAATAAACTATGGTCTATGTATATACCATAGAATACTAGTCAGCCATAAAACGATGGAGACTTTACATCTTTTGTGTTTATCTGAATGGAGCTGAAGCACATTCTTCTTAGTAAAGTATCACAAGAATGGAAAATCAAGTATCCAGTGTACCCAATACTAATATGAAACTAATAGATCATGTTTACATGAGAGAAAAAAGAGAAAAACACAATTAAATCCAAATGGGGGAAAGAGGGAGGAGGGCAAAGGGAGGCCGAAGGGTAATGGGTAAGCTCTTTTCTAAGGCGCACAATATAAGGACACACAGCACACCCCCTGGGTGAAGTGCTCAACTATAACTTGCACTTTACTTAAGAAACATGTAAACAATATAATCCAGTTATTTGTACCCTCATAGTAATCTGAAATTTAAAAAGTGAAGATTGTAAAGAAGGTAGGCTTTAGCAGTAGAAATATTACTTTCTTCATAATTCCAGACATTTTAATAGTCATCTTTATAGCTTACCCCAGGGCTATAGCTTGCAGTTATAGAATTTTTGCAGTATAGAATTCATATACTCGGATTTTCACTTGCTTGTTGTGAGTCTGTCTGAAAATAGCTTTATCTTGTTCCTTTTTGTTTTTTCTTTCTCCAGTTTCCTTTCTTGAATTCTGTCTTATCCTATATTGCATGGGTCTTATGAAAGAACATGATTTGGTTTCTGCCTTGAATTGTCTTTAAGTTTGATTCCAAATTATCACAGAGGGACTTTGAGTTTTTTTATGGTCACTGTTTTGTGATGCTGAGGTTGAAGTCAGGCCTCTTTACTGCCGTCAAATCATGTTCAGAATCTAATGAATTTGTTTGGCCCTTACATTATATACCCCTGCACTACCTTCCTTCATACTGTGCTTTCATTTATATTACATTTATAAATTATAAAATAAAATTATAAATTATAGACTAACGTTTCTTGGAATACAAACATGAATACAGCAGCATGTAATGTAACGTGAAATGTCACATGCCCAAGGTTCTATCCTTTCCAAGTACCACAATCCAGAATGACTATTGTTTCTTACTTGGCCTTATAGAAAATTTTAATACATGTATATTCAAGCATTTAAAGTCACATACATTTTTTTTTTAAAGAAATGATGTTATTCTATAATTGCATGTGGGTCAACATCTTCACATTCCCCATCCACCTGTAATTGACAGTGGATAATGATGTAACTAATTTCTGCTTTTCTGTTTGCTTTGGCAGACAGGAAGCTCTAGGGTGGAGCTGTCAGGAGCCTGGTGCTCAATTACAGTTGTCTACTGTAGCTCCAACTTTCTGACTTAATTTTCTTCTCTTTTTTTTCTTAATTATTCTTTTTAAAAATCTTTTTTTTTAAGTTTTATTCTGACTTCTTTGTGTGAACCATTTTTAACAATTTTAGTGAACAGGAGGATTTAGTAATTATGGCTAACAGATGAGAAATATTTGACCATATGCATCTGATATTGTTAGATTCTACTCTGTGTTTGTGTAATTTTAGTACTTTGGGAGCTCAAAACATAATTAAAAAATTGTTTTTCCAGCATGGTAGTGGGTAGTGAAGTACTCCAAAGGGTTGCCATAGATCACAAACGCAGGAAAGCATTTCATCTAATGAAAGTACTAACAACAACAAACAACAAAGATAAATCATTTTCTAGTTGAAATATTGAAACAATTTTGAAATATAGGGAGACTTTCTTTAAAAAAAGAAAAGGCTTATTACCCCCCAAAGATAAACTCGTCTTTATCTGGTATCCTGTTGGAAATCTCATTGTTTTTCTATGTTAGTGCCAGATTTCAGTAGTAAAAATAGTTCATGTTTTTTGTCATTCTTTCAGAATGATTTATCACACTTGGTGCTCCTTACCTCTAGACCTTAGATGGATTCACAGGTAGCAAATAACTAGACTACCTGTTTAAACAGTGAAAGAAGTCACTTAAGATGCAAGGCTATCCTTGTTTGCTGCTGTACATAGAATTTCATGGTAGCATAATATCCACATATATCTGTTTGGAAAATTGTATCAGAATTGATTTTCAAGTAATCAAAAGTACTAAATTGTGCTCTGTGTTACCAATGGTATTTTAAAATTAATTTTGGAAGTTGTGCGTGTGTTTTGCTCGTGTTTTCTTTTCTTGTATGATAGAAGGCTATACGTTAAATTGTGGCTCTTGGTTGTGATCCTTTTGGAAGACAATGGGGGTGAACTGGTCCATCTATCACGGTTAAGTGACTAGAGTGCTGGGATTCCACACGTATTTAAAGGGTTTGAGCTAGAATTCCTGTTCTCACATTCTTACATTTGTTAGTGGTTAACTTAACCAACTGTATGTTTGAGTCTCTTATGGCTCAAACAAAGCTATTCTGTAGCATTCCATCATTAGTATTTTCTCTCCCAGTCATATACTTGCAATGACTTCTACTCACATTGTTTTGATATCCTCACTACCTCAGCATATTGCAAGCTAGGTCTGCTTCACCCACAAGGCACTCCCTGCTTACTTATTCCCTGGTCTTACCTAATTTTATCATTCTGTACCATTTTATAATGAATTTTCCCCTTTAAATGTTCTCATTGCTTGATTTATCACATACTCTTAATTTTATTGCCGTACCTGGCTATTTCTTCCCTTTCTCTTATTGTTCACATTCTTTCCTTTATGTAATGCTTCATTATTTTTCAGTACTTAATTACTCACATTTCTGTCTTTAGGTCCCTTTCATTTTCACTGGATACACTGTTCCCTGGCTTTCTCCTGAGTTGTAAATTATTGTGTTCCATCTGCTTACTGGACATTCAAGTTGGTGATTCAACAGAGCCTTTAAAACTCAAACCCATTTCTCTAACTATATTCCCTTGTTTGGTAAATGTTACTCAGTCATCTAGCCAGAGATTTAGGTATCATTCTTGAATACTTACTTCATTTCTATCACTTTCTACATCTGGTCGGTCAAATATACAGTTCTCTTGCTTCTTACTTTTTCATTTTCTTTATCGCTTTAACTTTCAGTATTTCTTGAGTCACAAGGTCATGAACAGACAGGGAGATATGGGCCGTGTTAGGCTGCCTGTAGAATGTTGCGGTGGGAGTTTCTATGTAGAAGTGGAGGGCATTGACTTTCTGGGGGAGATGGTCTGCAGAAGAGCGTGTTGGCATTTTCCAGGCCCCAGGGGTGTGGAAGGGCTGGGGTAGGGCATGAGGTATTTATTACCAGGGGTAGAAGAGAGAGGCTAGTTCTATGAAAAAAGGATCCAGCATGTGTCAGATGTTTAGCAACATTAAGATGTGGAAAAAAATGGCTTGGCAAACAAAGTATTTTAGGCTTAAAGATAGAGAAAACTGTGGGATCATGATAATTATGTTCAAATAGAGCATTGATTTTCAACCAGTGTTTCACGGGACACTGGTGTGCTGTGAGAGCATCTTAGGTATGTGGTATAAAGTTTTAAAGATTGTTATTTTAGTTATTTTCAAAAGAAGTTCAAAGCTCAGTGAGTATATTCTTGTGTTTACTCTTTTTTGTTTGTTTGTTTTTATCAACATAATGTAAGTGTGCCATGGAAGTTCAACTGTGCCATGAGATAAAAAAAAAGGTTCAAAAACAGTGAAACAGAAGAAGAATCATCTTTTGATATTGTGAGTTTGTTCTGAGGAAGCTAAGACATGTCATGTAAGCACTCCCCCCGGCCCCCACTTCCTATAAGGAAGAAGTTTGGGAATTGGATGTTTTGAGAAGCAGTTTCCCATTGTGTCAGATGTTAATATAGAAATTGGAAAATGCTTATAAGTATGTCATAGATGGAACTGAATCATTATAGAGAGTGGACTAAAGGACTTCTAAGATCCAGTCGTAAACAGGATATATAAGAATATCCCTAAGTTTAGTACTAAAGAGCCTCAGAAGCTTTATAGTCTTACCTATAAAGATTGAAAATATTTATAAGAATATTCAATTAATAGACAATGTCTAAACTCTTCTTTTTCTCAACAGGTGTCATAAATATAATTTATATGTTTCCCTACTGTGTTTAGTAGCTTAAAATTTCTTGTGAAAGTGCCAGGAAAAAAGGGTCTTACTTAGTTTTACACCCCTTGAAGAGTATCTTATAACTTACTGATTTGAGGCAGGAAGGTATATCTCATCATGAGTACAGTTTATATTTATTTGTTCAAAGCTCTGTTCTCATGAAGATTGCTACATAAATACTTGTTTTAACAACTGTTATTATTAGGGGTTTGTATGAAAGTCTGCCAACATGGTCCCAATATTTATATTATAGATCACAATGTTTTGAAAAGAACAGTTTCTCAACTGTGAACTTTGTTGTTTTTGAAATCTAAAATATACTAGAGTTATTTTCAAGCATTGCAGTTGAAATAGTTTTATCCATTCCTTTTTTTTCTTTTCTGTTCTTAAAGAACAGATGTTTGTAAACAAAGAATACCTATTTATTTCAATTAATAAGAAATAAAGCAAAATAAGGGATTGTTTTTCTAGAATTGAGAAAGGTCAATCACTAAAAACTATTCACTTAATCATTACTATCCTAAGGATACAACTCATTTTCACCACTGGTAATAACCCATTATCAGTGGGTTAAGGCAATTATAGATTCTGGATGCCATGTTTATATTAAATGATACTCATCCATCAAAATGCTAGTTTTAGAGTTTGAGTTTGTCTTGCACTTTCAATAACTTCAAGTGAGTAGAACTCAGGTATTAGAGAAAAAACACTCAAGGCAATTGGCCCTAAGGCAATTATAGCTTCTGGATGCCATATTTACATTGAATGATACTCATATATCAAAATGCTACTTTTAGATTTTGAGTTTGTCTTACACTTTCAGTAACTTCAAGTGAGTAGAACTAGGTTATTAGAGAAAAAACACTCAAGACTTGAATAATATTTCCATGAATAAAGTAATTAATTTGTGATTGGCTAATTTTATGCTTTTTGGTTCACCGAAGTCTTCTTGCTGAGGAATCTTGACACAGGCAATGCAGGTGTCATTTTACGAATGTAAAATTAGCAACTATATTTAGCTATAATTAAAATCCAGTATGGTCTATAAAACCTATTTGTGTTTGACTGGAACTTATTCCCAGTTAATGAGGTCTCAAACAAGGCATAGAGTGTATGTCCCTTTTTAAAAAGATGATATTTTCTCAATTACTGTCTGTGTTTGGGTTAGCCAATTTTGACTCAGTTAGAAAGCTGCAAAATCATGATCTGAACTTCTCTTTTTCCTATGGGTAGTTTTCCTGTAAGTTTATACTACTTGTACAAATACCCAATATTATGAGCCAGAGAATTTAAGGTAAAGCTGTGGATTCAAGGTGTAGTGTGAGTCCACAGTGGTTTGGACTCGTTTGTATAAAGCCTAATTTTTTTTCTTAGTTGTCCTAGAACTGTTTAGATCTTCCTTCTTTTCAGCCATTTCTTTCTTTCTTTTTTTTTCTTCTTATTGTTCCTGAGGGTACAAAGAATTAGGTTATACTGTTTGCATTTGTTAGGTAAAGTCCCTCTTACAGTTGTATCCCACCCCCAAGAGGTATGTCCTACACTGTCATCCCCAAGCCCCTCCCTCCTTTCCTTTCCCTGTACCCTGTTCCCAACCCCCCCCTTGAATTGATTTGAGGTTTTCACTATGTGATTATGTATTAGATCACAGTCTTCACATTAGAGCTGAGTACATTGGATTCTTGCTTCTCCATTCTTATGATACTTTACTAGGAAGAATATGTTCCAACTCTGTCCAGGTTAATACAAAAGATGTGAAGTCTCCATTTTTTTAATGGCTGAATAGTATTCCATGGTAAACATATACCAACCGCTTGTTAATCCATTCCTGGGTTGATGGGCATTTAGATTGTTTTCAACATTTTGGCAATTGTAAACTGAGCTGCGATGAACAGTCTAGTGCAAATGTCTTTATGATAAAATTATTATTTTTTTTCTTCTGGGCAGATGCCTAGTAATTGGATTGCAGAATCAAATGGGAGGTCTAATTTGAGTTCTTTGAGGATTTTCCATACTTCTTTCCAAAAAGGTTATTATTAGTTTGCAGTTCCCCTGTAGTGTAAAAGTGTTCCCTTCTCTCCACATCCACGCCAGCATCTGCAGCTTTGAGACTTTGTGATGTGGGCTCTTCTCACTGGGGTTAGGTGATATCTCAGGGTGGTTTTGATTTGCATTTCTCTGACAATCAGGCTTGAAGAGCATTTTTTCAAATCCTTGTTAGCCATTCATCTGACTTCATCAGAAGTTTAGTTCATGTCTCTCACCCAGTGGTAGGTGGGATTGTTTGCTCTTTTTTTGTTGAATAATTTGAGCTCTCTGCAGATTTTAGTTGTCAACCCTTTATCATATTCATTTCCTGCAAATATCTTTTCCCATTCTAAAAGTTATCTGTTGGCTGTATTTGTTGTGTCCTTAACTGTGCAGAAGTTTTTCAGCTTAATTAAGTCCTATTTATTAATTTTTGTTGTTTTTGCGATGGCTCCTTCTCATAAAGTCTTTCCCCAGTCCAACCAACATCAAGAATTTTTCTTATACTTTCTTCTAAGATTTTTTATCATTTCCTGTCTTAGATTTAAATCTTTTTCCAACTTGAGTCAATTTTTGTACAAAGCCTAAATTTTGTTCTTAGTCATCCTAGTCATGTTTAGATCTTTCTTTTTTCAACCATTTCTTTTTAATTTTCTGCAAATCTGTTGTCATTATCACTTTACTCATCTTTTGTGTGTATGTGTGAGTGTTTGTGTTTTTGTTTTTCTAACCCTAACCCCAAGAGGCAAAGGTGATAAACTCTGAGGGATTTGCAAGTATGTTTCTTCATGTCTGAGTTTTGTGTTTGCAGTACTGGCTCTCAGCTAAGTTACATTCCATATGGCTCAATTCCACCTGTTTTATACTAGCCACAGGAAAGTTCTTTCCGAGATAAAAGGTTACGAATCTGCCCACCTCCTTCACTCTGTCCAAGAACTCTACAACTTCCCTTTTTCTTATCTATTTAAATGGCAATACTTGTTTGTTTTGGGAAAATTAAACAGTTAATAGTAGACTCTTGTCGCTATCAGAAAATAGTGGTATGTAGGAAGTAAAATACTAGAGTGCTTGCCATTTTAGAATTAGAGAAAGATTTATGGAAGTTAGGAGGAATCCCAGCTAATTTCTGTTCTTGGGGATACTATAAAGAAGTATTTTTGTCTGTCTTAATTAGTGCACATAATTATTTTTTACTTAGTGCAGAGAATTGCAGCTTTATGGCTGGGAATGGTGGCTAATGCCTGTGATACCTAGCACTTTGGGAGCCTGAGGTGGGAGAATTGCTTGAGGTCAGGAGTTCTAGACCAGCCTGCACAACAAAGAAACCTCTTCTCTGCAAAAAATTTTAAAAAGTTAGCCAGGTGCAGTGGCACTGGCCTGAGTGGCGCAGCTACTCAGAGGCTGAGGAAGGAAGATCACTTGATCTCACTCAGTTGGAGTGAGCTATGATGATGTCACTGCACTCTAGCCTAGGCAATAGAGCAAATTCTATTTGAAAAAATAAAAAATTAAAATTAATAACTTAAATAAGCCAGGTGCGGTGGCTCACACCTATAATCCCAGCACTCTGGGAGGCTAAGGTGGGTGAAAATGTTTGTGCTCAGGATTTCAAGCCAACTTGAGCAAGAGTAAGACCTTGTCTCTAAAAAACCTAGCTGGGCATTGTGGAGGGTGCCTACAGTCCCAGCTACATGAGAGGCTAAGGCAAGAGAATCACTTGAACCCAAGAGTTTGAGGTTGCTGTGAGCTATGACGTCACAGCACTCTACCAAAGGGTGACAGAGTGAGACTCTGTCTCAAAAAACAAAACAAACAAATAAACAAAAAAACCATAAATGCATGAATAAATAAAAGAATTGCACCTTTTTAAATAGTGATAGACCTTAGATGATATTTAGTTATAAAGAATTTTGTTTTAAAATTATCTTTAAACTTAATGGCTCTGTCTTTTTCCTAGGTCTTTTGTTTTAGTTCGATTTAAACAGAAAACACAAATACTTGGGTAAATCATAGAAATATGATTCACATCATGAAATGGTGTTTTGCAGTATTAACAAGGTAACAAATGCACAGGGTGACTCTATCTCTTTGATTAATGACAGGAGACAGAATGTTAAGGCTTAAAGGAAACATAAGAATCTGAAAATATAAAATGAGATGACTCAGAAATTGCAGCCTTAAGGCCAGTGACCAAAACATCTACGTGGAATAGAGGGGATATTGGGACTTGAAGATAGCAAATAAAAAAGGCGAGATGGTTATGGAAACCACTATGTGGGTGATGTGCTTCTCTGGGCTTCTCAAAGCACGGTTCTGGCATTGGCATAAAGTGAGGGATTAGAGTAGAGTTGGCTGCTAGTTATGGAGAAGGGGGAGGCATCTCTTTAAAAAAATTTATGTCAAAATGGTGTTCAGTGGCCCATCACGTTGAATCAGCACACCTTTATTGAAAACATTGTTTAGGACTCACTCTGGGGGTTCATTTCTCTTACTCTGTGAACTTGAAAACCTTTTCTTGTTGATCTTTACCATGGGTCACTAAACAGATTCTGTTTTACCTGATTAAATAAAGGGTAACAAGGCCCAGGTCTCCTCCTGCTACTTCACTGTATACTCACTTAGCAGTTCACTTTGTCACATTTCTGTCTATCCTCTCTACAAGATTAAAAAAATTAGTGGTTACAGTGTCATGCAGTGAAAAGTTATTGAGGACCACATTTCCCCACCATTTTAACCTTCACTTATTTATTAGAAGCGTTCCCTTAAGTGTGCGATGAGTCAACATTTCTTTTGCCTAAGTCCAGCAAAGTCAAAGCATTGTTTAATTTAAAATGTTATACATTATGTACATGCTAATTTCTTTCCAATAACATTTAATTGGAGACTTTTTTTCTCATTTACCAAAATGTTACTAGGTTCCTCTGTGGCTGTCTGCTATTTGAACAGAGAAGCCACTAATTAGAATAATAGAATAGCATGACTGCCATTCTTCCATTCTCACAGCTTTTTTCTTTCTTTAAAGAGATTTTTCAAAGGAAGCAGTTCAAAAATGTATTATATTGATAAAATATAAGATCCATATTCTCCCCCGAGGCACTTTTTCATTTGGCCATGCCATCCTTCCTTTCTTCTCTAACATAATACTGATTTTCCCAAGTAAGGAAAATCTCTCATAAAAATTCAAACCAGGAAAACAAAAACATCACATCGGGGGTGGCTTTTAATGGGACTAAAGATATTGTACATTACAAAAGTATTGCTTGAAGACGACATTATATAGACAGCTTTCTCAGTACCCTGAAAATTAAAGAAAGTTCTAAATTTTTAAGTATTTGTTTCTTTTAGGCACACCTGTTCCTAATATTTATATGTAAATGGTGTCTGTTTACATGTGAGTCCCAAGGAAGCGGATAAATGAAAACCTGTTTGTGAATTGCTCACGTTTGTTACTGTTGGACAGATAGTTGGGATGGCTCCTCTTGCTGCATTATTTTGTCCAACCAATCTCTCATCCTCCTCATCTCTTAGGCTCAGAGCAGAGGATGCAAAGGACAGCCAAACCTTATCTAAAAAATGCACTGTCTAGAAATAAAGAAAAGCTTATTCTGTAAAGCTCAGTTTGGGATATCTTTTTCTCCTATTCTAGTTCTTAGAGTTAATCCATTGTTTGTCACCCAAAAAGGTTTTCTAGTAAACTGATATATTTAATTGGATCCTTAAAACCCATGGGATTTATAGTGATCATTTTCTGTTGATTGTGAATCAGCTCGCAGTTGTTCTTCATGAAACCCTGGAGTGGTTTTTCATGTATTTTTATGTGTCCACCTAAAATAACCTCAGAGAGCCAGGTCACCAGAACAGTTGCATTTATTTGGTAATAGCAGAGAATGGCAGTCTGGGGTATGGGTGCTGTGACAGATCATAGGCATCTCCCCATGGGTCTGGGGCCACAGAGACTTTGAAAGACAAAGAGAAGTTCAGGAAAGCTGTTTCGTTACAAGCATCTTCGCTTACAGCAGCTTGCAGGAGTTGGCCTTAGCTCATTGGTGAAGATAGCCGTACTGTCCAGTGTCCTTGTACCAGCGCTTATCGGGAATACTGTGGCCTAGAGGAATTCCTTTGTGATAAGTCCTGTCACAGGCAGGCACGCAGCACATGCGGGAATTTCTCATGGTAAGGGTGCTGTAGGCATTCATGCATGAAGATGCCCGATTCCATTTTGCAGTGTTTGACATGAGAGATTCCAGATCAGTACTTTCAACTTACATGCATGGATAGATCAGAACGTAAGCTCCTCCTAAGTAAGAGTTTGACCATCTTTTTTTTTTATCATGAGATCTATTACCTTTGCCATGTGATAGATGCTCAAATAAAGGACAATGTATGTTGCCATTGTTGTATTTTCTTAGGGACCGTGTTGTTGAAAGGACAGTGCGCTGTAACAAGCACTTTCCACATGACAAACATTATGTTAATTTTTTATCTATTCTTTCCGCTTATCGTTGAAATACTCACTTTATAAGTAAGTGGAGCAGAGACAGGTTCAACTCCTGCTGAAGGTCATGAAGTGAGTTGACTTGAGATTGCCCATGGGTTATGGTCTCATTTCTTCTTCTCTGGCTGTTGCTCCAATTCTCCTCTCAGTTTTAAAATATTACATTCTTATATTTATACTAGAGTGAAAATATATGGTTCATTTATTATTTCTCCGTTATAGTTCAGTGATGAGCAGTTTACCCTAATGATCCATTCATTCTTCCTTTGGCTGGAAAATTCACCAGCAGAGCAAAAAAGAACAGGCGGGAGAGACGCCAGGGGAAACCCGTACAACTTTGAGATAAATTCTATTTTTGTTTTAATGTTAAAGTTTAACTTCTAATTCTGTAGCAGTATTGACTCAACTGTCAGTGAAATGATAAATCTTCTACCTCATTTCACAAGAGGGCAGCACTTTCTTTTAAAATTTAAAGTATGACTCAAAAAGTACACTTTCTCGGTCTGCAGTTAAGCTTGAGTGATTTGCGGGAAGAAGGGAGCCTGTCTTTCTTTGAGCCAGTTCATGAGTAAGATCAGTGCAAATCTACAGGCTAACTTGGTATCCTTTAAACAAAATGAAGAGATGGATTAAAATCAACCCCTAGAATTTTTGACTTGAAATTTGAATTAGATAAACGATTTTGGTAACTTTGTAAATGTGTAAGAGTCTGCCAAGATCATGACTTTCTCTTCGATTATGGAATCACATTAAAGACGTATAGACTGTTAATATATCCTAATTCTTTTATTCTCGTCAAATAAAAATGATGCATTGAACAGTGGTTGTATGTTTTGCATTCTGCAGGTCATTTGAGGGGCACATAAATTGAATTGTTTTTTCCTCTCAAAGCGCTTGCTCCCTATTGGGGTTAGATAGAAGGTAAAGCAAATTGGCAAAACAACTTATAAACAAGTCAAAGCAACATGGAAGTAAAGTACAGGATGATAATACAGCATAATGGAGATGAGCTATTTGGATAGAAAATGGTTGAATAAAAGCTACAGGGCAAGGCTTTGAGTAGAGAGTGGAAATTGAATTCAACCTCAATGGCAGAATAAAATTTGAATAGATAAAAAAACTAGGGATGCTGTTGTTTAAGAGAATAGAATCCGATCAATAGAGGAAAAGTAGAGTATGCGTTAGGGAAAGCTAGAAAAGCGTATTGTTGGAAATTGTAACTAGCACTTGGTATGAAGAGCCTGGTGTTATTATGGCACCTCGGAAGCGGGCAGAGTGGAGCTACACTTCCTAGCATACTAGTCATGTGTGACTATCTACATTTAAATGTAAATATACCACAATATAGTTCAGTCCTATTAATCACATGACTGTCTACATTTAAATTTAAATATACCAAAATGTACTTGAGTCCTACTAACCACATTTCAAGTGTTTAATAACTATACTATTCTATCGAACATCACATATACATAACATTTTTATTATCACGGAAGGTTCTATTGGATAGTTCAGACATTTGAGGGTTGGGATATGAAGAACCGTTAAAGGTGGAGGAGGTGCTCTGATATTATGAAGAACATTTGAATTTTAAAGCTGCGAGCTGGAAACCAACTTTTTAATTGGGTGGGTGTTCCCCACAATGTCACAGTATTTACACTTTAAATTAGCTACTATTTGTACTAATTTGAGAAAATAGGGGATGAGATAAAAGGAGTGACTTTTTTATTTGTTTCCTAAGAGAACTGAGTTTGGTTAGTCATGCAGATAGCATAAAGAAGATAATTTGGGGATATAGGGAAACTGTCGTGTGAAGGATGGTGTGAAGTAATCCTGCAAGGAGGTTGGAGAGTATCAAGAACATTAGGAGATTTTGATATTTAAATAGTTGGTATATGACGGTTTATATATTGGTCATTCCAAGTTGTTTTGCAGTTTTAAAATTTTTGAGCTTATGGATAGCTGGTATGTATGACCTTGATTTAGTAATTCAAATATTATTTTTGGTGTGTGCCATATATTAGATACCGTTGTAATCTCTGGGAATACATCGGTGCATAAAATAGAAAGACTTTTGCTATTTAAGAAATGTCTTCACTAATATGTTGTTAATATTTTATCATTTAACATGGCTTTTTAATTGTGATCAATGATAAAGTTTCATGTAATCTGTGTATATTTGTTGCAAAAATTGTGTTACTAATAAAAAGTCAGCGTTAAATCTTTAACAAGTTGTAAACATTTTGGAGAAAATATGCAGCAATATTAAAAGATATCATACACTTTGCTTCTCAAAATAATATACTGTAATAATATATTTTCAGGTTTTGGAGGGGAGGTTCTGTTTTGTTTTACGATAAAATCTCACTCTGTCACTCTAGGTATTATATTATCATAGCCCATAGCAATCTCAACCACTTTGGCCCAAGCAATCCTCTTGCCTCAGCCTTCCAAGTAGCTGGGACCACAGGCATCTGTCACCACATCTGGCTAGTTTTTCTATTTTTAGTAGAGACAAGTAGTAGGGTCTTCCTTTTACTCAGGCTGTTCTTGAACTCCTGAGCTCAAGCATTCGTCCTGTCCTAGCCACCCGGAGTGCTAGAATTATAGGTATGAACCACCACCCCTGGCCTGTTTTCAGAGATCTTATTAATTTTTTGAAATGTATGAAAGTTTAGTAGAACCCTTGCCCCCAAAAGGCACTTTTGGTATTGCATATAAATATAGGAATGTCTTAGTTGTCCTGTAACTAATCCAATTCTCAAATTTCAAACTTTTTATTGAAACTGAGGACCAATCAATACTACCGAATTAGTGAATGTCTTTTTGATAAGAGTGTTTGCTCAAGTGTCAGAGGAACATTTTACACAGAAAAATCAAGGTTCAGACAAAGGTCCCAGGGGCAGCCAGCTAGATAAGTGTCACAATGAAATCACAACACAGATCTTTTGACTTTCTTATTTATCCCATGAAATATATAATATCTAAGGGCCGGCATGAAGTAATACAAATAATCTAGTTCATAGGTAACATCAGTTACTACTCTCTCATATGTTTAAAAAATTTTTCCATATTGCTTTTCAGGCTGTCATAGGGGTAAAATGACCTGATTCATAATTTCTATGAGAAAATTATGTTCTAATGACTTAAGGTCTTGTCATCCTGATCTATGATCATAAGGTAATTAAGAGGCATTAAAAAATATGTGGCATGGCTAGAAAGGAATAACCAGTGGCTTTGGGAGTGGGCAGATACTGTCGAGTGCTGGGTGAGATGATACAACCTGCTGAGTCAAAAAAGATTTTGCAGGCTTTTGTAGGTGCCTGTTGCTGAGCAGCTAGTGCGCTGGCCACATACACTGGAGCTGGGGGTTTGAACCCATCCTGGGCCTGTCAAACAGACAACAATGACAACTACAACAAAAAATAACTGGACGTTGTGGCAGGTGCATGTAGTTCCAGCTACTTGGGAGCCTGAGGCAAGGGAATCATGTAAGCCCAAGAGTTTAAAGTTGCTGTGAGCTGTAATGCAACAGCACTCTACTGAGAGCAACATAGGGAGACTCTGTCTCAAAAAAAAAAAAAAAAAAGATTTTGTAGGAATATTCAGGTTGCATTAAGTTTTCTAAATTCATTTCATATTTTTCAATAAGATATGTACAGTTTCATAGCATTCTTAATAACATATATGGTGCTTTGAATCTACTAAATAATGTAAAAAGTATATATTTGGCATATTTTTGGTTTTTGTACATTACCAACAGCACTTAGTTTAGTGATCAAGATGGTTATTATAATTTTGATGAAAGTGGCAGTATAATAAGGACATCAATTTCATTATACGAATGTCTTATTAATTATAAAAGTGTCCAAAGTAATATTGCAAAAATATTTTGTGCAATAGCAACTTTGCTTGAGTATTTGTTTAGCCTCCCAACATCATGGTCTCAGGACAACTGTGCATCAGCTATTCATAAATCCTAGGTTTGGTATAGTACTTTTAAAGGTCCTGTTACTTCTTAATTTTTCCATATTTTAATGTTAAATTTAAAATACCTGCGTATCCAATTCTGGATTTAAATTGTGTTGGAAATTCTCTGTTTTGAGCAACTACTCGGTCTGGTCCCAAACAAGGCCATGGCTGATGCAGTGTTAGATGGCTGTCTTCCCCGGTAGCCTGCACCCACACATCTACTTCAACATTTTGTGATGGTACAGTCACTGAACATCAAGTATCCTTTCTCCAGACGTGACAGTGGGGGTCCAGGCTGTTTCTTTTTTACAACTGCACTTACACACGTGAAAGAAATTGCTATTTATCTTGCCACATCTGTCTAGTTTCTGGGAGACTCTGGTGGTGGATCATTTAGCCCAACTCAAAAGACTAAGTGACACTTCAACTGCCTGAACAAATAAGGCCAGGCATTCATTTTTGAAAGCAGAAAGCTTGAGTTATATATAATGCCTATTTAGACACAAAGTTGTTATTTAAATAAGCAGGAGTAACTAGTTATAGAATAACTTTTGAGAACAAAGAGGCTTTGTCCCATGTGTTCTTTAGAAAAGTTTACCATTGACCAACCCACTGGTGCTTAAAGGCTTGTTTCTATTGAGGGCTGATTTGGTAGAATGTTAGACCATCTGGCACTTCAAAACTTCTCAAACTTTCAGAGGCAAAAATAATTGTCTCTGGTGTTGTTAACTTTCAGATATAATGATGCCACCATTTTTGGAATAGATATCTACCTAGGAAGATAAATGCGTTTTACTTGGGGAGTTTCCATCTATTGATTTAATTTTATGTGAAAAAAGTAACACATGCTGTGATAAAATTTTCACATAGTAGAGAAGATGTAAAATTAAAATATCCCATTCTAGACACTCAGGTCTATAGTCTTTCAGAGATAACCATTATTGCTATCTTATAAATCTTTACAGAAATATTACCTATATTTCATAGATTATACTTATACGTAACTAAATAGCCCCCTCCTTTTTTGGCATACATATAGGTATGTATAGAAAGAGACATGTATCTATATTTATAGGTATAGATATAAATATAGATATAGATCTATATATGTGTGTGTGTATATGTCTATATATACACACACACTTATACACATATATACCCACATATGCATACATACAAATGTATCCTATGAATATACATACATATTAGAGATTATTTATTAGCCATTGAAACTATTTCCTCTTTTCTATAGCCACACAGCACTCCCATTATGTGAGACTGCCATAATTTATTTACCCAGTTGCCTATTGATTGGCATTTATTTAGGTTTTTGCTGTGTCAACTAGGACTTCTTGAACCTTGTACATATATCTGTACACATGTTTATAAATTTTGAGGGGCAGAATTTCTGAGTCAAAGATTATATGCAATTTAATATTTGATGAGCATTGTTAAATTATCACCTCCAAATTTGGTAGATACTAATAATCTCTAGGAAATGTAATGGCTTACCCTTATTCTGTGGAGTATAAGAATTCTTCATTTTATAATCAGCCTACTGATTTCCTTATAAGCTGTGTAATACATTGGGTTCACTGTCTATGGAATACTTCACTGGAAACTTTTTGGGAGAAGCAAAGGTATAATGTGGAACTCATTGCCTAGAGCAGACATCTGAGAAAAGTGAGATAAGGTACAGAAAATAAATATCACTCTAAGAAAACAAGGATGATTGTGGTCTATCAATTTTTGACCACAAATATGGGAGGAAGCCATATTTGTAGATGTGAATGTTTCCTATGCTCAGCGTATTAACTGGCTGTTGGTGAGATTA
Organism: Arctocebus calabarensis; assembly: GCA_963573935.1. Lineage (NCBI taxonomy): Eukaryota > Metazoa > Chordata > Mammalia > Primates > Lorisidae > Arctocebus > Arctocebus calabarensis. The sequence goes on along the minus strand of CAUYON010147740.1, from coordinate 3,245 downwards.
GTAAAAGTTAATCAAGGTTAGAGAGTTGAAGTAGGTTTAGGGTGTGATGTTATAGAGAATTTTGAATAGAATACTAAGCAGGAAAGTGGCAGGGCCATGGTTCACTTGAAATAGTAACTCAGCTATGAATGGATTAGCCTGCAAGTATCAGAAAAACCCCACTGACTGGTACATGTATTATTCCCAGAAATATAACTGATCTCATGGGGTTAGTCTGAACTTCCTCTACATTTACTCAATCTTCAGTTCCTTAAATACAAATTCAGATTATGGGAACAATGCCCTCTTGGGGAAAGTACCAGTTTTTCACTCCTGAGTGAAAACAACTTGTACTTTCAATTTTGACTTTTTTAATATTTTGAACATTTTCATCATTGTTACTAAAATTTGTATTTTAACTTGGCTTTAATTTTCCAAATCTGGTAGCCTTCGCATACCTTTCAAAAACCCTTTAAGAACCTTCTTTCCAGAGCCCTGTGTGATTTAGTTTCATACAAGCTCGTGCTGGCAATAGACATCTGGCATTTTGAGACTTGGACGCCTGAACTGGCTTCCCCCTTTTCTGATGGTGCATACTTTTTAGAAAGGATGTGGCCTGGAAGCCTTAACTGGTCTTGGCATTATTTTTAGTCACCTAATAAAGTACTCTCTGAATTATTAAATATTTAGAGGGTTGGTAAAGGTTGACCCCTGCACCTGGTTACCTAATTCAGAAATAGATCAACTGGTATCTCTCGTCTTAACCCCTACCCCACCCACCACGTCTTCTTAAAGAACAAGCCCTTTGTGCCTTTTCAAGCGTCTATGAGAATCTAGCTATGAGTTATAGACATATGTATATATATACACACACACACATACATGTAAAGTGTTTGAATCATTTTCTCATGAATCATAATCTTTATTGCCCAATTACCACCTGCATAATAGTCAAAATAGATGGCTTTATTTTGAAGAGGCGAGCATTAAAAGTAATTCTTTGTGTACAAAGCATATCGCTTGAACTTCCTGGGATGAAAGGAGAGCTCCCCCTCTCATCAGAGGGCTCAGGCCTCAATCTTCAGATTGAACTTTCTGCCCTGTAGGGCTGTATATTACCTTAAATAGCTACCAGCTGACAGACTTCGCTGCCTGCCGACGTTAACTAGAAAGCCGTAATGTATGGAGTGTGTCTCTCCTTAATGGAACTTCCGTGGTACAAGACAGTGAATTGAAATCACAGGTCATCATTAGGGTCTTAAAGCTATTTTATGTTTGAATTAATAAATCCCAAATTAGAGCAGTTATGAAAAGGAGAATTGTGTGTATTTCTTTCAGTAGAAATAACCTGGATCTTTCCTTGAGTCAGAATGGGCTTTTCACAAGTAACTTTTTCTACCCGTGCCTGAAGCTCCTCACTCCAGCAGTTGAACGCGCCATGATGTGGCGATTTATGTGTGATCACCTCTTGACCTCCATCTGCCTCACTTTACAGGCTCCTAAGAAGCTTTTCTTCTTTTCTTTTCTTTTTGTTCTTTGTTATTAACCAATATAAAGAGAAACCTGGTTAGGTTTTATATCTTCACAGTTTTAAAAATTTGAATGTAGTATTTCCTAGGAACAGTGCTTTCAGATGCACTCCTCCACGAGTTTGGACACAATTTGTTTTTTGACAAAGCATTTAGACTGCTGTTTTGACTTAAGTCTTAATTGCCTTAGTAAAATTCATAAATAGATAATCTTCTAACAAATTACATGAAATATAGTCTTCAGGTGCAAAAATTTTCAAATTACCCTCACCTTTGAACGTTCTTGGGCAAGCCATATAGACATTTAGCTCTCTCCATTTTAGCCCTGGAATGTGTTTTTGTTTTGTTTGTTTGTTTGTTTGTGTTTGGTTTTGGCCCGGACTGGGTTTGAACCTACCACCTCTGGCATATGGGGCTGGTGCCCTACTCCTTCAAGCCACAGGCACCACCCTAGAATGTGTTTTTTATTGAATAATTTAGATTGAGGTTTCATTGAGTCTGTTCTTAAATGTTCCCGTGTTCTTTGTGGTTCTGAAAGTTTTACTTTCTCATGCAACTCTGTGTCTATATTTGAGACATGACTTATTTGTCTAGAGATTCCAGGGCTGTTCCACAATGCTCTGTCACAGGGATTGGTGGTATTAAGTTTATTCTTCCTCTTGAGGATTAGTGAACAATTTGTTTGCACACTAGTTGAAACTGGCAAAATGTCAACCACTTCAAATGTCATCATTCAGTTTATGAAGTCTCTTTGGTGATGCTTTGCTTTCACTGGAGCCCTCTATTTTGGTTTTAATGCCTACAGGATTGCAGGCATTAACGTATCAGAGGGGGTTTGGTGAAAAAGGGCTATGGAAATGTAAGGCACAGTAAGTAGCAAGATGATATTTTGTGTGCTGACTTTAAACTGAGAAAATGTTCCCATCTTATATTGGATATCAAACACAATCATAATAAAATGTGCTCTCTGTTAGAAAAGCAACAACATTGACATTCTACAAGTCTTACTCCTCATGTGTTACTATGTTATCCAACAGCAAGTTACTTTAAAGAATATATCAAATATTTAGCTATTTGAATTTTATAGAGTATCTTTGGACTTTTACATCATCTATTTGCCTTTGATACTTAAAACACAATATTTTTAGTTACTTTCCAGGGTTTTAGTGAGACTATAGTTGCCCTTTACTGAAAACTAATTACAACTTTTCAATGTTATTTTGAATGATTTCACATCCTTTTGATGATCCATTTTGAATCAGGATCCGCTGGGTGTTGTGCCTTCTGCTTTTTCTTCTTTCTAAAAAGGCTGTTATCATGGCTAGTTTCATTAATGTCTTAGTTTTTGATACCTTACAACTGTAAGTACCACAGCTTTATTGAAGCGTTCTCTTTTCTGCACTGGCAGAGAATGTCCATTCTGATGGTGGGAAGTTGATAACAGAGACGTCCACTTCTGGACAGTCTACTCTCGAAATCTACATGTGGGAAGGGCTGTTCATTCTCTTTCCTTATCCTGTCTAGGACATAAATACTTAGAAAAGTTCCCTTGCTCTTATCTTTTGGGGAAAAATCCCCGACACAAAGGATGCTCTTTTTCTTTTTTTCTTTCTTTCTTTCTTTCTTTCTTTCTTTCTTTCTTTCTTTCTTTCTTTCTTTCTTTCTTTCTTTCTTTCTTTCTTTCTTTCTTTCTCTCTCTCTCTCTCTCTCTCTCTCTCTCTCTCTCTCTCTCTCTCT
>CAUYON010147738.1:0-14860 GCA_963573935.1 Arctocebus calabarensis | reverse complement strand
GCCTGGGTGAATTTTTTATGAGGAAGACTCCCCAGGCAATTGAAGCAGTATCAAAAATACACTACTGGGACCTGATCAAACTAAAAAGCTTCTGCACTGCTAAGAACACAGTAAGTGTAGCAGGCAGACAGCCCTCAGAATGGAAGAAAATATTTGCAGGTTATGCCTCAGACAAAGGTTTAATAGCCAGAATACATAGAGAACACAAACGTATTAGCAAGAAAAGAACAAGTGATCCCATCTCAGGGTAGGCAAAGGACTTAAAGAAAAACTTCTCTAAAGAAGACAGGTGCATGGCTTACAGACAAATGAAAAAATGCTCACCATCCTTAATCTTCAGAGAAATGCAAATCAAAACTACTTTGAGATATCATCTAACTCCAATTAGATTAGCCCACATAACAAAATCCTAAAACCAGATGCTGGTGTGGATGTGAAGAAAAGGGAACACGTCTACATTGCTGGCGGGAATGCAAACTAATACATTCCTTTTGGAAGGATGTTTGGAGAATACTTAGAGATCTAAAAATAGACTTACCATTCAATCCTACAATTCCCTTACTAGGTATGTGTCCGGAAGACCAAAATCACATCATAATAAAGATATCCGTATCAGAATGTTTATTGCAGCTCAATACATAATTGCTAAGTCGTGGAAGAAGCCCAAGTACCCATCAACCCTTGAATGGATTAATAAATTGTGGTACATGTATACCCCGGAATATTATGCAGCCTTAAAGAAAGATGTAGACTTTACCTCTTTCATGTTTACATGGATAGAACTGGAACAAATTCTTCTTATCAAAGTATCTCAAGAATGGAAGAAAAAGTATCCAATGTAGTCAACCTTAATATGAAGCTAATTTATAGCTTTCATATGAAGTCTAAAACCTAATTATAGCACAAGAATATGGGGAAAAGGGCAAGAGAGGGGACGGGAGGGGGGAGGATGGGTGGAGGGAGAGTGTTGGTGGGATCACACCTACCTTGCAACTTAGAAGGGTACAGGTGAAACTTACTAAATGTAGAATACCAATGTCTTCATATAGTGATTATGAAAATGCCATGAAGGCTATGTTAAACAGTTCGATGAAAATATTTCAGATTGTATATGAAGTCAGCACATTGTGTCCCATGATTGCACTAATGTACACAATTACGATTTAATAAAAATAAAAAAAAAAAGACTCAACTTTTGCCAGGAAACATAAATCATGTATTTGCTGAATACAAAAACAAAACCTTTACATACAGAAGAGTTACTTCTTGATCAATTTACCAATAAGAATTAATAAGTAATTTGCCCAAGTTCACATAGCTCTCAGAGACAAGGATCACAGTAAGGTCTAATGATTTCACATTGCAACTCATGCCACTGTGATTGGAAATCTTTATTGATTTTCCGTTTTCTCCAAGAACTAATGGTCTTTATAATTGAAAATAAGTAATCAGAAGGTTTTTACCCTAATTGCTTCAGTTTTGCTTGTCTTATCACTATATATTTCCTATAGGAAACAGAAATTGATACATTTGGGAGGAAAGAACTTAACAGCAGATAAGAATATTTCTACTTGAAACCCAGTTTTACCACAGTAGAGTTCTATGACCTTAGGCAAGTTATTTCATGTCTTTGTATCTCAATATCTTCATATGTAAAGTGGTCATAATATCTAAAATATTATTGCTGAGAGGATTTAATGAGGCATTCTATGTCACGTAAATGAAGCAATGTCTGGCAGAGAGTAATATTAATTATTGTCTTCCATGATTGTTATCAATTGCCCTGTACTGTCAATAATTTTTCAAGCATTAAGCATGCAATAAGCACCATTTGCATACTCTCTTACATTTAATGGGTCATTGAATTATTTGACTTGATTTAAAAGCTGACTTAGTGCTGACTCAGCAAAATTTAACTCAAAATTTAATTATAAATGTAAATCCCAGATGTTACTTTAGTCAATTTGAGGACTTCTTGACAAACAGCTTTTGTGAAAATTAATTTTTTGTAAGTCAATTTTTTTTTTATTTGCAGTTTATGGCCAGGGCTGGGTTTGAACCTGCCACCTCTGGCATATAAGGCTGGCGCCCTACTCTTTTGAGCCACAGGTGCTGCCCTGTAAGGTAATTTTTTTACAATTAAATTTGTAACCTCATCCTAGAAAAAGTGTTACATACCTCACTAGCAGAAGATCACCGCAGTCACCTTCAAAGTCCTCCCCTTGGGAAGCTACACACTGATGACAGGAATTAGTCCACCCTTCAAAGCACTTTTTCTAGGGTGAGTTCTTAAATGTAATTGTCAGACTTTGTACAGCATTTAAAATGTTTTTTAAAAATTCTTCCTTCTAGCCACGACCCTTCAGATGCATTGGTTGTAGCTTTGCTACTCATCTAGATCAACTTCAATATTGAGGTTATGTGGTAGAGTCAACGTTCTGGACTCAATATCAAAAATGTCATTCAGGAATCTCAATAGATTTCCTCATAAAAATATTGATGAGAAATACTAATGCTACCATGTTGTTGAGGCTAAGTAAAACTCAGTATTTAATTGTGTATAATATGTACAATATGAACGTATAGAATGTACAGCTGTAGAAACTAATATATGAGAAGGAATCAATATTATACTAATAAAGCATGGTATTTTTAATTCATTAACTGAAGGTAATGAGAGTTCCTGTGGATGGATAATTATCATTAAAATGAAATTTGCATGAAGAATTGAAAGCCAAGGAACTGAGATCACTGAAAAATATGAACAATATTTTATATTCTTTGAAATAAAAAAATTAACTACAATATGTAACATAAGGGGACTCTGCCAGAATTCACACACCTAAAGTAAGTAAAATAGATAAAAGGTATTTTACTTTATTTACCACATCTTCTCAGTAGGAAAATTTCAGTACCTGCCCTCCCTGGAATTGTAATTAAATTTTTATCCAATGTATTTTCTTTGTTGTATAAAACCTTCTAACGTAACAATTTATAGTTGTTGACACTCCTTTTATACGCAGAGTAACTTGAAAACTTGAAGAACTTAATTATTATAGTATTTGTTCTGCCCAAGTTCAGTTTCTGACAAAAACCATAACTAAACAGGCAGTGTTCCACACTCAGCCTAATTCATTCTCACCTAGACATAGGCAAATAGTTCTAAGAAATAGTTTATTCTAGAATCTTCCATTTCTCTTAGCCAAAAATTCTACCAGTTGTCAAATCTTATCATGCCATCTCCTGAATATACTTTGACTATCATTTTTCTCTTTGTGATCATCTGAATAGCAAACTTTGTAAAATAAGTTCTCTGTTCTTTTGCTTCTAGATTAAGTTTCTTCATATTAGCACCAGTCAAGTAAAACCCAAATCTGGTTATATTTTACACATGAGTAAAATGCACACACATATATAAAGATTTCATTTTAAGGTAGAATGATGTTATTTTCCTCTTAAAAATCCTCTTCCTAAATTGATATAATGCCTCCTCATTACCTTCACAATGAAAATCCTCCATGTCATTATTTGGTTCTATGAATTCACTGCCAAAAACCCAGATTCAAGGTGGCTTAACACGAAAGGCATTTTTATTATTTTTTGGAGTTGTAAATTGTATATTATTATGAAAAATATTAAGGTGGTACAATTTTTTTACATGGGTATCTTGGATAGTGCTTAAATCAGAGCTTTTAATGTACTGAGTACCAGAATAGTGTGCATTGTACACAATAGTTAAGTTTTTATCCCTCACTCCTTCCCACTCTCACTTCTTCTTGGTTTCCAATGTCCTGTACATCTCTTTGTTACCATGTATGCCAACCATTTAGCTCCCATTTGTTAGTGAGAATATTCAGTGTTTGTTTTTCCATTTCTGAGATATTTCACTTAAGATAATGTTCTTGAACTCCATCCAATTGCTGTAAAAGACATTTCATTTCTTTTATAACTGAGTAGTACTCCACGGATTAAAACTACATTTTACACTACATTTTCTTTATCTACTCGTCAATTGGTGTATATTTAGTCTGAATCCTCATCTCTACAAATGTATTGAAATTATGCTGAGATAAGCATTGAAGTGCAGGTGTCTTTATTATAAAATGACATTCTTCCTGTGGGTAGATGCCCAGTACTGGCATTACTGGCTTGGGTTATATGTTTATAGTTATTTCTTTGAGAGATATCCATACTATTTTCCATAGATGTTATACTAATTTGTAGTCCTACCAACAAAGTAGAAGCATATCTTTCTCTCTGTATCCATGCCAGAATCTATTATTTTAGAACTTTTTAATAATGGCTATTTTGACAGAGGTGAGATAGATACTCATTGTGCCTTTGACTTGCATTTTTCTGCTGAATAAGTGATGTTCAACAATTTTTCATATTTTTTGGCATGTCTACTTTCTTTTGAAAAACTTCTGTTTATGTCCTTTGCCCGCTTCTTGATGACATTGTTTATTTCTTGCCAATGTGTTTTAATTCTTGTAGATTCTGTATATTAGCCTTTTATTGGATGTATAGTTTGCAAATTTTTTTTCTTATTTTGTAGGTTGCCTAATTACTGTGTTGATTATTTCTTTTGCTGTACGGAAGCTTTTCAATCTATTTAATTAAATATATTTATTTATTTAATTATATTGTATTTGTATTTGCCTGAGGGTCATTTTACATCTCACATAATATAGAACTTAGAGATACGGTTGACTCTGGACCTGGTACCTGGGGTTTCCCTGCCCTGCTTCTCATGGTTTCTTGGCTCTGCATAAATCCTTGTACCAGTTGATTGTTCTCAGTGTGGCTTCTCTATGGCATAAGAACTACAGAACATAATTCCCATCATGCACCTCATTGGAGAAAAAGTTATTTTTTTTTCTTTATAGAGTTGGAGGAAGTTTCTCCTTGATTTCAATTTGCTTAGATCTACTTAATCCTGTTCAAACATTAGAAAAGGAATAAAATTGCCATGATAGGTTTATAAATATATAGATAATAATTGTCTGGAAAATAATGAGTATTGAAAATTAGTTGCATATTTTATGAATATATCCAATTCCTGAATATTATTTCCCTAGACCTGCCTATACATACTTTAAATGCTAAACACAACAACTGCTACCTCTGGTTTTGAAACAGGTCATATCCTTCCTTCCCTGTAGCCATTTTTTCACCTTTGCACAAGAATTTCTTTTACTATGTCTCCATCTAATTAACATTAAGCATTTTTTAATAGATTAGTTTAAGAATAACATTTTCTGTATATAATTCTTTGGTTCTACCAGGTTGAATCAAGAACATCTCTTTTTTTTTTTTTTCTTTGCTTTAATTCATAAGCATTTCAGTCTTCATTCTGGTAAATTCCCCATATTGATTTTTTTTTTATTATTAAATCATAGCTGTGTACATTAATGCAATCATGGTGTATAGTGTGTAGGCTTCATATACAGTATAATCTCTCCAATCTGCTGAAGATAGAAATTACCTGATAGACTATTTCAAAATTCTGATGGCCTGAAACCATTCCCAGATATTCTGATTCAACTAGGTTGGGGTAGAGCCTGAACATGGGATAGATTTATTTTTTTAATTCCCTAGATGATTCTAATATAAAGTAAGGATTGAGAATCCTACTCCAGAAAACACTTGTCACATCAGGTTATGAATACTCATTTGTCTTTCTCCTCTACCGGGATTTAAGTTTTTGAGCATAGGGCTATATTTTTTATCTTGATAGCCCAAGTATCTAAAAGAATGTCAATGTTCAAAAGTTTGTTGAAGAAAAAATAGACTGAGTTTCAAAAGATGGTTATTTTGATTCAACTTAACAACTATTAATCAAATCCCTTCTTTGTATTGGATTCTACATGAATAATTGGTATACAAGGTAAATAAAATGGTTTCAGCTTTTAGTGGAATTAGTATTAATTTGATGCTTACAAATTCGCTATTATTATCATAATGAGATTATCATCAAACCACTACATCTTAAATTATTCTTCTTCCAGACCTCCAACCTCAATCAGACCTCCAGGCCTAGTGATTCTTTTCTTAAATAATGTTCCATTATCTTATTGAATGCATAACTTTAAAAACTTAGGTTTGGTAAGTATATACTTATGAGTATGTAAAGTCTAACTATAAAGAATTCTCTCCTTTTGTTTTTCATTTTTCTGAGTAGTTAATATTTTTCTATTCTTACCTGGACTCCAAACAAAATCTAACAAGTTGTACATAGACTTTATATCCAAGAAAAGGCAAGTGTTTACTAAAAAGAATGAGAAGATTAAAAGCAGCTTAATGGCAGAAAATCCCTTTGAACCACAAGTTTAAATTTTTAATGGCTTTACAATCTTCTCAAGCTGTCAATGGAAAAATGTGGCTTGACATTGAACACATACCAAGTCAGTAGCATAACTATTTTATAATGTCTGATTGGTCATTGAAAAAATAGTTTAAAATTCAATCCATGTGATGGAAATACCACTTAGAAAAAGACCATTCATACTGCAGTGCATCAGGAAAACTGTGGTTATAACAGTTCCCAATTCGTATGGCAGCAGAAGGGTTTTTAAAGAATTACAAATGGAATGGTTCCTAGAATATTGCATGTTGAGCATTATTAATATAATTTTTACCATCATAAAATTCACCATTAAAAGAAGAAAAAGCATAATATTATTTTTTACCCTCTGGAGTTTAAAAGAATAACTTTATGTGTTAAATGAAAATTTTTAGGTTTATTTATTAAAATCCTTTTGGAATACCCATTCAGAATTTCATTAGGTCATTCATTCATTAATTTAAATAAAATACATTGAACACTTAATGTATTGTTTCTCAGGGTAGAAAGAGTTTGCCTAGTCATCTGTCCAACTGGGATTTATACTAGTCATGTATTTTGTATTCTATTTGGAAGTCTATGAGTAGTTGATTTTAATAGCTGCAGCTTATAGAATTACAGATTACTTGAAAAAAACTAATTGCTTCAAAGGGTTTATATGTTGATAATTAATGAAACAAAAAGTAAATAATCAAAATAAATCAAATGGACTTTTTAACATCAAAAACTATTCTGGAAAATTGTGAAAAATTGGATGGATTTCATCCTCATGTAGATAATCAGATTTGTGTCCCACATCTCAGTACCAGACAAGTTCTAAAGACTGTAAACTTTGAACTTTAAAACTTTTGCTAATTTCAACTAAATTTCAATTATCTAAATTGGAGAAATTTAAATTCATTGATTTTATTTTATGCTTATATTCCTATATGCTTCTAGACATTTTCATGGTTCATTAGCAGTTTTGAAAGGGTAGAGATAAGGAAAGAAACTGTTGCACAAACAGAATTTGTCCTATTTTGGTTATTAGCTCTAAAAAAATAAGTAGAAAAATAGTAGAAAATGAGGCTGAAATTAGTGGCTAACATAAAAGTTCAGACAATATGCGGATTTCCTTCATTGCAGAAAATCAAGAACTAGTTCTACTATGGAACTGTTTAAAATCATTCATGTTTTCATCCGTAAAATAAACTTAATCATTAAAATATAGTTCAATAATTACTATGACAGTGATAATAAAAACTTCTATCAAATACAGACAAAGCTTCAAGGACAAAATCATTATGAATCAATGTCTAAAAGTTACATTAAGCCCTGGTCAGGAGAGTGCTTTCTGTGTGCACTTTGGTTTTTATATATTTCAGTTTACTTGATTCCTTAAAAGAAAATATCACACTAAGGTCTTTCCTTTTGTTTTTGTGTTTGCTCTTTTTTTTTTAAATAAACTTTATTTTTTTAGAACAAAATTGAACAGCAGGTATAGAGAATTACTATTTACCCCTTTCTTGCCCCTCATGTATAACCTCCCTCATTATCAAACATCTGGCACCAATGTGGTGCATTTCTTACAATCAATAAACCTTCACTGATATATCATTTTCACCAAAAGTCTTACTTTACATCAGGATTCATTGTTGGTGTTTAACATTCTATGGTTTTGAAAAATGTATAATGACATTTATATGTACCATGTACCATGTACCATGACTGTTAAACCATACAGATAATTTTACTGCCCTAAAGGACCTCTGTACACTGCCTGTTCATCCCCCACCCTTTTATCTAAATTCCAGGCTACTGATCTTTTTACTCCAGATTGCTGATTCTTTTTCCTCTGTCTATACCACAGTTTATTTGTCCATTTATGTGCCAAAGAACATCTTGGTTGCTTTCAAATTTGGAGAATTATGAATAAAGCCTCTCTAAACATCTGAGTGCTTGTTTTTGTATGGATAAACGTTTGTAGCTCCTTCGGACAAGCATCAGGGAGGATAATTACTGAATCATATGGCAAGAGTAAGTTTAGTTTTGTAAGAAGATGCCAAACTATATTCCAAAAATATCCTGTGCCATTCTGCATTGCCACTAGCAAAGAACGAGAGTTCCTATTTCTCCATATTCCCTTCAGCATTCGTTATTGCCAGTGTTCTCCCCTTCTGGTAGATGTGTAGGAATATCTCATAGTTGTTTTAATTTGCATTTACCTCATGACATCTGATGGAACAAATCTTTTTATATTCTTAATTTTCCATCTCCATACAGCAGAGGGTAAGTTTTCCTTTTTGTGTATACAAAGTGTTTATGTAAAAATTTGACTTGGTTTTAATTGGGTTATTTATTTTCTTATTGTTGAACTTTAAATGTTCTTGTGTATTTTGAATAACAGTATTTTATCAGGTAGGTCTTTTACCCCAGTCTGTGGTTCATCTTCTTATTCTTTTGATGATGCCTTTCACAGAATGGAAGCTTCTGATTTTAAGGAAGGCCTGCATATCAATTATTTCTTTCATGGATCCTGCCTTTGACATTGTATTTGAAGAATTATGTTCATACCCAAGAGCATCTAAAATTATTTTCAATTTTATTTTGGGGGACTTTTATAGTGTGGCAATTTCAGTTTATGTCAAAGATCTGTTTTAGTTAACTTTTGTGAAATGTGTAAAGTCTGGGTCTAGATTCTGGTTTTTTTTTTTTCTTTTTTGCATAGGGATGTCTAGCAGTACTAACTTTTTGATATTGTGTTTTGACCTGTTTGTTGAGATTTAAAAAATTATAAATGTAATCAGATTTTTTTTAGAAACACATTATAAATTTAACCTTAGGAGTAATTGCCAAGGCCAAATAATAAAGAATTGTAGGTCCCACAATGTCTATGGAAAGAAAACCCCTCGTAAAGTAATGTTACAAATATACAACACTTTTACAAAAATAAGGATAAAATACCCTAAGAACATTCTATTATTACATTTAAAATAATATTTTAACTGGATTTGATTGACTAGAGATTTTACTAATAATGGGTTAATATTAATTAGTTATTAGACAAATTCACACATGAACCTAAATTACAAAATGCTATTTTAAATATTATAAAAATTTAAATAATTAAATTTTATATTCAATAAATTTAACATATTTAATTTAATATTATTAAATATTATAAAAATAATTTAAATATTATAGAATGGCATAATTCCTATGAGAAAATCTCAGCCATTATCTTTAAGAAACGATGAGAGGAAAAGCAGCAAAAATAAACATGTAACATGTGCAGCCTCTAATTTTAACAACTTATAGATCAGTCACGGTATACTCTTTCAAGTATCACTGTCAAAAAATATTCTAAGTCTGGGGGTTTACTTTAGAAGGTAGCTGTGTATCCTCCAATGTAAAAAGTACACATTTGCCTTTAAAAATTGTGTGACAGGAAGAATTTAAGAATTATTGAGACTGTAATACATTAAATGTCTTTTCCTCAATAGGCAAATAATGTCCTTTCCTCTGTGTATTCTGAGGATGGAAAGTCCAAGGTGGTAGTAAGTGTGCGTACGTGTTGCACATACTTGCTTGTTTTATGTACGTTTATGAAGTAAGTGGAGATTTTTTTCCCTAGGATTTTGAGAACTGCATATTTACACCTCTTCATAAATCAAGCACAAGAAGATAGTATTACAATGATGAACTATAACAAGGATGAGGGGGATGAAATTAATGACAACAAAATTATAGGATAAAGAGAAGACAGTATTTGTGTGTGAGGAATTAAGTTGATTAAAGTTTTACTGGATATTTTTCTATACACACTATGCACAGTTTATTTCCATAACATATCCTTTCTTAGGGGAGGAATAAAAGAACATAATTTGGTTTTTTGACCTGGGTATATTATTAAAATAAGCACATCCCCCTCTTATCATTCCTTCTCAACCCCTATCCTCCTCTCATCCCCCCACCAATTCCATAAGCATATTCTGGTTTTGACCAGGCAACTAATACACAGATTTCTTTCTACAGAAACAATCTCTGGTAAAATCGTAGAATGCCTACTTGAATAATACCCAAATGTTGACTGCACGCTTTCCACTGGCCAGAAATAACTCACAGCAAATGAATTCACAGATCAGTCAACGGAATACTGTAACCCTCTTAGGGGAGCCATTGTACTCGGAGAGAAATTTGAGGCAGTGAAATAGCCTTTGAGCGCGCGCCCACACACACATACACACACACATACACTGCATTAGGTATGGTAGAAATTATGGTAAGAATAAGTTAGACTATTGATCAGTGGCAAATTTCCACTTGAAGCCTTTAAGTGTTAGCTTACAATTCCTTTTACTTTATTGGAACTGGTAATTTATTCAAAATAACTTTTATTTATTATTGTCATAACACTGGCAATAAACTGAATTGCAATAATGCTAAGAAAGAAGAAACTGATGTTACTTCTAAGATATAAATCCACACAGACTGGAAAGTTGGTGTTTCTTAAGATTAATTCCAGAATTCATTTCAGAGAAAAAAAATGTCCTGACGGTTTCAGTGCATGCATGGGATTCTGTATTTCTGGGATAACAAGAAGCATTCATTTAACAAATTTCTTTTGTTAAAGTCACCTTGGCATTGCGGGCAGAGCTAGAGTTAGAAGTACAGAAAAGTGAAGATGGAAATGAAAAATTGTTTAAAACAAAATTTATCACATAGTAAAAAGCTATTAACTTTTCAAGCTAGAATATTTGACTATTGTTACACATGGTTAGACCAATCTGTACATTCCTTGTTTATTTTAACATGCACAGTTACAATTTTTGTGTTATTTTAGGAGCTAGCATATTTGTGAAACTTTCTGTGAACATTCTGGGACAGTGTCTAATGTGCCTGAAAACAAGGAAAGGTAATTATTTAAAACAATCAACGCACAATTAAAAGTGGAGGCGCTGTCTTTATTTTCATCAGTCTAATTTAAATATGCACCTGAAATCTAAAGGTCACTAAGAATTAACAATCTTCTTTCCAAATTTAGGGATTAAGAAAATTGTTTTTCCTTCCAAACTGATGGTTCAAGGAGTTGCCACACCTTCTTCCTCTATTTCCTTTGATTGGTTTGTACCTTATCACCTTAAACTCTGATGTTTCTCAGTAACTACACATTTACTACCACCACCACCCCACACACACTCCAACCACAGTATCTACATTGTATTCTTTTTAATCCTGGTTACAAATTCTTACATCATCTAAATTCTGGGCTAGTCACTTTTCTCACTTCATTTGGTTTTGGGGATGATCACATTTCTTGCTTCATCTCAATTCTGCAAGGGCAGAATTTACTGTGTCAGGACATATGGTGACAAAGGTGATTAAGGTGTAAGGAGCACACCCTTACCTCCCACTTCACCCACTCCACCTCCTGGGAGGATACATATGCCATTTCTTCATTCCTCCTTCAGAAGTGATGCCCCAAGAGATAAAAGGGAAGTGATCAGAGATTCAGGGCTGGTTAGAGTGCCTCTGAATACTCTGCACCAGAACCACACTGCAAGTTTCTGCACCTCTTGTAATTATTATATTACTCTTGTGTGCTCTTATGTCTCTGTATTCTAAAGGAGGAAGGCAAAAGGGGTAAGAAGGGGGAATCAGAGGGAGATAAAGATGGAGGACGCTTTACAGTTTTTCTTTCCATTTGTTAACAGCATCAGAGGACTGTGGAGTTTTGCTTCGGGGAAAGGCGAGCAGGAATGAAGCTGCTGACTTCATCCTGTTCGTGGGAGGAGACAGAAAATAACGGAGTCTGGTGGGAACAAGCAGAGCCAACACGAGGGTGATCATGCAGCCAAATTCAGACCCCCAGGAACATAAAAAAAAAGGAGATAGAAAGACGTCAGGACAGAGAAATGTACTTCCAATAGAGCCTTTATTTCAACCCACATTTTAGCTTCTTCCCTGGTCCTTCCAGACTCCTTGTCTCAGACGTGGAGCTCCCAACAGTAGCCTAGAGCTGATTGAATGCCAAGTGTTGCAACTGGGCAGTCTTCCTGCTCCGATGTGACAGCTGGGGTGAGATCATGGCACCTGAACTTGGGATTTGAATCTCATTTATCTAATGTTTAATAATGTCTTTCAGCATTGCTGGTACGGAATTAGTCTTTATGCACAGTGCACAGGTTAAGGAGAACATTATGGGTCGGGTTGGAAATGTATCCACCAACAACATCAATTTTATTTGTTTGCTAACAAATGTTTAAGCACTGTAAGGATGTATTTCAATTTTCAAGCAGAGGTGAAGAAAAAGAATAGATTTCTTAAATTTGCAGTTGTATAAAAATGGTTGAGATTAAAATGTCCATGTTGAAATTTATATTTTTAAACTCAGAGAAAGGTTAAATAATTATCTTCCAGAAGATGACAAAGGATGAATTTCAATTATTTTACCCCCCATTATATATTTAATAATATATATTATTTGTATTATATATTATTAATATGAATATATTATATTACACAATGATATAAAATATATTATTATACAATAATATATTTCATTATAAACATATATAATATATTACATTATTATATATAAATTATACGTTATTGTATAATAAATATGATATTAATAAATATTGTAATAATTTATTAATACATCATACATTATAATTTATAATATATAAATTATATAAATTTATTTATTTTGTCACCCTTGGTAGAGTGCAATGGCATCATAAGTTATTTATTGTATAGTAAATATGATATTAGCAAATATTAATATATTTATTATACAATATCATATAAATATCATATTTATATTATATAATATAAATAAAAATAATATTAATAAATAGAAAGTGACCTCATCTGAAAATTATTTTCTTCTTATTCAATTTCCTTAACAATTTATAGGATTGAAGAAAGCAAGCTTGCATTTAAAAAAAAAGTAAAATTTATTTCTAAGTCCAATTTAATGTACAGAGAAATGTTGAGATTTTAATTGTTGTTAATCATTGTATATAAAATAAATTATTCCATATATAAATACTATCTCTGTGTTAAATATCTCTATAATGTCACATTTGAAAGCATTAAGCTCCATTTCTGAGTTGTCAAATTCTAATAATTCACTTTTAATTTAAATTTAGAATATTTAAATATATATATTTTAATACGAAAAATTTGGTTCAAAGACATTTGGACATTTCCCATGACACTTTTAAAATTTAACATTTATATTTTAATACTATGCTTGGTACACTAAACTACAAAAACTATATTCTTGAACAATTTAGAACTTAAAATACTCTTATTTTAACCAAATAATATTCCAAGTAAAAAGTCCCTTTAAAGAAAAGACAGATGACGTTAAGCAGACTGAATCTGAGAGTTTATAAAATGCTTGTTGTTAGAGGAGAAGAGCTCAATCATGTTTGTACCATTGAGGGTCGTTTAGAAAAGGAGATTCTTAATGTGGATGATTTACAACTGCTGTTATGATGATGATAAACTTTCCAATTGTATTGAAATAATTTAGATCTCTGGAAATCAAAAACTGTACATATTCTAAATGTATATGTAAATATAAATGTATATCTTTGCATGCAATTAATACATATATTAATATGTATATATAGAACATATCCCAACTCCCCCAAAAAACTACTATTACAATATAAAAAGAGGAAAGAAAAACATACTGGGTGACTGAAAGTCACTGACTTGATTTAAAATGTGGTAAAAAAGATTATGGCTCCCTGTAAACAAAGAAACATAGGCCATATGACTAACATCTTGTTCTTTCCCACAGTTGTGTCCTGATGCAAAAGGATGTATATTTGGGTTCCCAAATTCTTGCTTCCCTAAGGGAATTTTAACTTCTATACAATTCTCAGCAGTAAATATGAACCACCATTTCACACTGTAAAACATTTCTTTCAACATAGCAGATGGTAAAGATGATATACAGGGTGGCCATACAAATTTTATGGCCACCCTGTATATGACTAAGTCACATACCCATAAGATATAATGCATATTGATTGAATGATAGTTGGAAATAAAAGTAATTTATGTAGGAAAACAAAGTATTTTCATGATATATTTAATTAGTTAATTTATTTATTTTGTTACCCTTGGTGGAGTGCAATGGCATCATAGGTTACAGCAATCTCCAACTCTTAAGCAATTCTCTTGCCTCAGCCTCCCAAGTAGCTGGGACTACAGGTGCACACCCAATAGCCAGCTGTATTTTTTGTTGTTGTAGTTGTCATTGTTGTTTCACAGGCCCGAACCGCGTTTGAACTCACCAGCCCCAGTGTATGTGGCCAGTGCCCTAACCACTGAGCCAGACATATTTAATTTAGAATGTATACCATGGAATATTATGCAGCCTTAAAGAAAGAGGGTGACTTTTCCTCTTTCATTTTTACATAGATGGAGCTGGAACATGTTCTCCTTAGCAAAGTATCTCTAGAATGGAAGAAAAAGTATCCAATGTATACACCCCTAATATGAGACAAATTCTTTATC